>JAYDZE010067626.1:0-25370 GCA_034509125.1 Monilaria moniliformis | reverse complement strand
TCATGTATGACAAGAGTTGTGGTTGGGCGCAGGGATTGGCGTAGGGCTGGAGAAATGGATGAGAGTCACATTTGCCATTGAGCCTTCGTACGTAGATGATGCATTTGGAAGAATAAAAGCTTTTTATTTGAGGCACGCTAAGAAACCATTTCATTGAACTCTTACAAATGTGTTCTCCTTCATATGGTTGTGTGTTATATGTTTGATCTTGGAGGGTTTAAGTCAAGTATGAATTTAAATTCTTCTAGATTTTTCTTTTAATTTTCAAACAAGTGTGACGTGAATATGTAATAAAACTGCCATCGTGCTAAAGTATTGTGATTTATAATTTCTTCTTCCATATTCTTAGAGCATCCACGACCACGATCCATTATTGCGGTTTCGCGGCTTCGAATTCTATAGTAGTTCCATATTCTTAGAGTCGTTACTTTCATCTCAAGTTTCATCTACAATAAGTGGTGGATCTAGGGGCGAGAGGGGTCGGCCGACCCACCGATCAACATGAGTTTTTTTATTAAAGAAAAAGAAGATATCAAAAAACGTCGTTTGATCCGTCACTTATTATATGAACGATCTTTTCCAAAATTATATTTTGGATCTGCCAGTGTCCACAACAATACTTCCTCAAATTTAACTACTTAAAAAAAAAAAAAAAACTCTCAAATTTTGCAGCAAAAGAAAAGAAAATAGAGATAGTATTAAAATTATAAAATGAAATACTTTAGTTAACAATTAACTAGTCCGAGATTATCGGATTTTTTCAACTTTTTTCATATTATGACAAACGAGGAAATGTGAGCCAACAAAATGATAAGGTTTATTTGCTCAATAAAACAATAAAACTAGATACAATCTGACGTGACTTATGATTAAGGCTGGTTGTCACCATATCCAGTCAAATATATATTAGTGTCAAATCACTAGTCACTACTTTCAACTCAAGCTTCATCCACTATCCATGGCGGATCAAGGGGCGAGAGGGGTCAAATGACCCCCCGAGTAACATTTTTTTAAGAAGAAGAAGACGTCAAATGACGTCGTTTTGGGATATGCCACTAGTGATATATTCTGAATCTGTCATTGTTCATAATAATACTTCCTTCAATTTAACTACTTACGTATATTCTCGAAACAAAAGTTAAGGAAGAATAAGAAAAAATCTCTCAATTTTTGTAGTAAAAAAAAAGAAGATAGAAATAATTTTAAAATTATAAAATAAAATACTTTTGGTTATCACTTTTTCATATTATGACAAAACGAGGAAACATGAGCCAACAAAATTGATACGGTATGCTTGTTCAATAAAACTACAAAACTACATATATTCTGACGTGATTTATGATTAAGACAATTATATAGTTTGATATGAACTCAATCTCAAAAAGCGTATATGCATGCATCATCAAAATTTGAGATTTAACATTTTATCAACGTATCATTTCTTGACTTAAGTTAACATTTTAATCATTTCAATTAAAATTTATTAACATTTCATTATAATTTATTTATTCTCAGTTAAGATTTAGTAATTAATTTAAATGTAATATATTTATTTAATTAAAATAAGGAAGGGATCTTTGTACTAAAAAGTAAGAGCGAGCAAAATATCCGAGATCCGAATATCCGACCTGAACCAAACCAAAATTTAAAATCCAGTTTGTTTTTTTTAGGATTTCGATTTGGTCCAGTTTAGATTTTTGTCAAATTTCGATTTTTAGTTCGGTTCAAATATATTAAAAATAAAAATAAAATAAAACCGAATTTATATTTAATATTAATATAAATAACAATATTATTTTGGATTTTTTTTTCGATTTTTTTGATATTTTTATACAATTTCGGTTTTTTGGTTTGGATCGATTTTCATGTTTCAGATTTCAGTTTTTTCCTATAATTCGATTTGTCTTGATTGTTCGACTTGGTTGTGTAAAAAAATCGAACCGAAACCCACATGCGCTACTAAAAAGGCAATCTGTGAAATCCACTTTTATATTTCCTTTTTGCATTATTAATTAAGTAAACCAGTTATTTTATTCCTTGTTACTTTGAGAGGAGATAGAGAGACTGGGGTTTCAATAAGGAATCAGAGATTTTCTTGAAATAGTAAAGCGGAATCCGAACGAAAATGAATAAAGGGCTGTGATCCATCTCGGCCATGGAGATCTCTCGCCGTATCCGAGTTTCAGAACAACTCCAGTTGCGGAGGAAGCCCTTCTCAATACCCTCCGCTCCACTCAGTTCAATGGTTACCCCCCTTCTGCTGGTCTTTCTGCCGCGAGGGGATTCGTCTAAACTCCTCTTTCATCTGTGTGTGTGTTAGAGAGAGAGAGAGAGAGAGAGAGAGAGAGAGAGAGAGAGAGAGAGAGAGAGAGAGAGAGAGAGGAATCTTCATCTAATTTTGATCTTTAATCTTGAAAGAGTCCTCAAGTGATTTCCTTCATATTTAATGCGTTTGTTACACAGCCAACATTAACAATCCAAATTTTGCGACTAGTCCTGTGAGATGTTTATTTGAAATTATGTATAATTTTCTATTTATAGCACACTCACTTAAATATGGATAAAATAACAACCTCCGTCTTATTGGACTGAATTAGACAATTTGTAATTGAAAAGGCAATAAAATAAAAAATTCTCATCGTTAAGAAAGATA
The DNA here is from genome assembly GCA_034509125.1 of Monilaria moniliformis. NCBI lineage: Eukaryota > Viridiplantae > Streptophyta > Magnoliopsida > Caryophyllales > Aizoaceae > Monilaria > Monilaria moniliformis. Next base: position 22,717 of record JAYDZE010067626.1, on the reverse strand, counting down.
CTCTTGATACATGACGTGACACTTAGAATTGTTGCAGTCACCAATTTATTCAACTTGGCTATAGAATTACGTATTAATAAATTAAAACAATCAGACTAAAGAAAAATAATAATAAAAATACGAAAAAATTCACTTCAAAAACCATTATATATATCTTTATGTAGTTGGACACTTGTTGAGTCACATGTTGCATCATACATGTATCAAAAGATGCAACCACTCATCAACGCAATTTACTAAATAAGTCTCCAAAATGAGCATTTATCAGCAAATATTAAAAGGGTTCCAATAAATTAGCCGGAAACGATAATCTATTTACTTGTGGACATATACCCACCACTAGTGGACATCCCCTGATTGGAATTAATAAATTCTAATAATTAATTAATGAACACTATTTAATAATTATTAATTCCTAAACCATAAATTAATTTGCCCCTAACCACAATTAATTAATATTTTAACGAATATTTAAGGCCACCCAATTGTATTTGTGATTAATGATTTAGTGATCACTACATCGATCACTCGATTCCTATATAAGTGAAACATAGAAGAACATATTTGCAAATAGAAAGCTAGTTAGCATAACTTAAAGAAAGCACGTAGAGTGATGGTGCTAACATAATTAATTTGATGCTTTTTATCCGCCACTATATACATAATTTTGCATTTTTGTTATTTACACATATTATGATGACAAGATTAGCTAGTATACACACGCAGACGCAATTATATATATGAGAAAATCGATCCATTCTTCTCCATTGAAAGAAAGAAAAAAAGAAAAGAGAGAGAGAGAGAGAGAATCTAGAGAGAGAATCTAACATATATGAGTTGCTGTCTGTACTACGCATATTATATAAGCGGGACTCGCATCTAGGAAAAATATCTGACGAGAGTCATAGAGGAATTTAGGTAAACAGATTTGCATGGCAATTTGCATGTGACATCTTGAGAAGTTAATCATCTTTATATTTATTTTTGTTCTTCGATATTCACGATGATTAGACTTTTTTTGGTGTCACGTTATTGACACCGTGAGTGAATATATAGGTCCGGAATATTTGGTAGAAAAGACAAGAGAATTGAAATGAAGATAACAAGAGAGAGTTTGCCGTCAGTGTTTTCCAAGGCGAAACCCTTTTTAGCAGTGGTTTTTCTGCAAGCAGGGCTGGCGGGGATGGACATCATCTCCAAGGCTGCCTTGAACGAGGGGATGAGCAACTACGTCTTCGTCGTCTACCGCCACGCCGTCGCCACCCTTGTCATCGCCCCGTTTGCCTTCATCTTAGACAAGTAATCGCTCTAATTTCCACATCAATTCTATATATTTTATGTTATATCTTGTGTTTTTTTAATATATATATCAAGGTTTTAATTTACAAGAAATTAAGTTTGAGAATAACGAAGAACCCCCTATCCGATCATTCTATTTTTTAATGATTCAATCTAATTTGCACACATAATTTACTGTTCCACAGGAAAATAAGACAAAAAATGACCATATCTACGTTCCTCAAGATTATGCTAATGAGTCTTTTGGAGTAAGCTCTCTCTCTCACACACACAAAACCATAAACTTTACCATTTTGATGTGACATAATGGTGGTGAAGTCAAGTGGGTGAATATTGCGAGTTTACCTCATTGTTAATTTTTATTTTCAATTTTTTTCAATAATTTTTTCGCGAGTGTTTTATCTCAATAATATAATTTGATACGAAACTTATATATGAAATACTATTTATTAAAGGCCAGTTATAGATCAAAATCTCTACTTCTTGGGGATGAAGTACACGACAGCGACTTTTGCAGCTGCAATGGCTAACGTTCTCCCGGCAATTACATTCGTGATGGCATGGTGCTTCAGGTAATTAAGCCACTTACCTACCTACTTGCTTTCCTAATTAATGCTTTCCTAATTAATTAATTAATTAATGGTAATTTATTTGCACGAATTAATTGAGGCTTGAGAAGGTAAAGTTGATGAGCATCCGCAGCCAAGCAAAGATATTGGGCACGTTGGCTACTATTGCAGGAGCCATGATCATGACATTGGTAAGTGGCCCTAATTTGGACCTTCCATGGACCAGAACAGGACCCACACATGATCTCCATCATCAACAACCTCAAATTTCCCTTCAACACACAATCAAGGGTGCCCTCATGATCACTATTGGATGCTTTAGCTGGGCCGCTTTCATGATCTTGCAGGTAAATAATAATTAATAATATACTTAGAATAATTAATTTAATTAAAATAAAGTATTTTCTCTTTTGATGGATTTGTAGGCTGTGACGCTGCGTACGTATCCTGCGGAACTGTCCCTCACTGCATGGATATGCTTGTTAGGAACCGCAGAGGGGGCAACGGTGGCGTTAGTGGTGGAGAAGGGAAATGCTGCAGCTTGGGCCATCAAATGGGACACTAGCTTTCTTGCAGCTGTCTACAGTGTAAGCTATTTTCATAATTTTACTTGTATAAACTTATTGGTAATACTGTATACATGGGTTGCAGGGTATATTCTGTTCGGGCATTGCTTATTATGTGCAAGGAGTTGTGATGAAAGACAGGGGGCCTGTTTTTGTGACTGCATTTAGTCCTCTAGGCATGATCATCGTTGCTGTCTTGAGCTCTTTCATTTTCGCTGAGAAAATGTATTTAGGAAGGTATGTAATCTCTCTTTATATATTATTATTTGCCTTTTACAAAAGATAATATTTATTTAATAAATGATAAATGAAGGGTTGTTGGCGCAGGTGTGATCGTATTGGGGCTTTACTTTGTGGTATGGGGCAAACAGAAAGACTACAAATCCCCTTCGTTGGAAATAGAAGAGATTCCGGTAAAGCAAAGTGATGCATCAAAGTTGGAGGTGGTTACAACCAATGTTGAAAGGGATGAGAGATTAGTGTAAAGGGATTTTGTTGTATTAAAAAATATAAGCATTCACGGTTAAAAAGTATAAGCTTTCATCTCCAAACAATGGGCCGAATGTCCCGGTTTATATTATTATCCTTTTTACTCCATCCAAGGGAACAGAACAACAACACATTTGCTCAAGCCCTTCTCCTTTCCAGAGGATTCAGTCACACCTATCAATCTTTTCTAATTAATTACTGCACAATTGTACTTCTATCAGGACGAGAACGATAAATCGTTTAAGTACGGAAAGACTTTGGTTTGGTGAAGGTTCGTCACAACGAAAAGTGAGCGGGCAGCGGAGCGAACAGACCCAAGAGACTGAAGCACACCTCCGACAACTAATTCTAATAACGAACTAATTTCTCTTTTCTTTTTTCTTTAAAAAAAACATTTAAAAATGATGTATCTATCATGGCCTTTTTTGTTAATAATAAGTTCGGTGTACTTTGTAAATACTTTAAACTATTTTTCGTTAATTTTTCAAATCTGCAATAATTTTAAATGGAGAACGAAATAAATACTGAATAGAATAAAAAATTATGTTGAAGCGATGAAATAAATAAAAAAAGGAAGCAAGTTTAAGTAGTAAAATAGGAAAAGCGAAGGTACAGGATCTAGAGATGATTTAATTTTTTATACTAAATTCAGTTTACATTTATATGCACCAAAATCCTTAGCTTAGTAATTGTAAAATCGTAAAATATACTAAATTCAGGGAAATTAAAAGAAAAGCTGAAATATACATACAGTATGTGTGTGTATTGTCGATCTTTTCATATTGGTAGGCTAAAATACATATAACAATATTTTTTTTCTGGGTCGTAATGAACTCTCTTAATATGTAGAGAAAGAGATAGATGATTATAATTTAATTGAGGAACACTATTGGTTGCACAAAAATACTAGTAATTTTAAAATATTAGGTCATGATCCAAGAAGCTTTTATATTTAATTTTTCTCAACTAAGATAAATTGCCTATAAGCATCAGATCAGGCATGATAGATACTGATTTTCTGCCTAATGTCTATCTAGATAAAAATAATAATCAGCAATTTGGATAATTTTTCATTGGACAACTGTATAAGTATTCAAATAAATTATACGTGCCACTGGATCATAATATTACAACCAATCAATAAGTTTCGTTTTAAACATTTGGAGTCATAACCAAATCAAATGATATAATTCAAGTCAAGACTGTTTTGCTGCCAGTTTCGATTGATAGGGTTAAGTTAGATTAGTTTCATAAAAAATGATAAACAATGATGAACTAATCATAAAAAATTTAACCGCAACTGCTAAAAGAAAAAATAACAATATACATAACACAATTTGTAAATTCCCAATTCATTCTCCAAAACCAAACTGTTAAAAATAAAAATACAATTCTGATATCTGATACTGAAAGATCTAAAAATCAGACATTACTTAATTGTAAAGCCAATCTATCAATATGGAGAGATACTCATCAGTAGATGAGTGTTTCAAACTACATACAACAGTATTATTACTCCTTTAAGTCACTAACTATATTACTCCATTAACATCCTGAAATGGAATTCTATGCTGATCCTGCAAAATCTTGTTATCAGTGCTATCCAATTTCAACCCACTTTTGGAATCGACATCACCAACAGGAGTTCTCATCATCTCTATTGATTCCAAGCTAGGAATCGTGGTTGCACACTTCTTAGGAGTCACATTGGTCTTCTGCTCGACCTGTTTGAGTTGAGAAAATAATATATTATCATCCTAGTCTTTGCTGAGACATACAGTTTAATGGTAGCATTTGAAATCAGTGTATACTCAAGACGTCTCCTTGAGTGTTCGGATACAAGAAGATAGGGAGGTTGTTATAGTCCTATCTTCATCACTTTTCTGAAATATAATATCCTTGCAATGTTCTGCTTTAACCATCACTTTCTAATAAGTTCTAAGACCGCACTAGTTACTGATTCTTTCATGCAAATGCCATATTTTTTTTAACATTTTAGACTCCATAATCATGTGTTAGCTCTTATAACATATAAATGCTTACCAAGTAGTCTTTATGAATGCACTGCTCTGATCTGCTGGAAATATCTGATATGCATTCACCATGATTCACTCTCATTGAATCGAGCTGATCCAAACTGGCTAGTGCTATCGTGTGTATTTCCTTAGAATGTCCTTTGTCCAACGCCAAAGATTCTGAAAACACATACGAGTTGTCTAGTTAGTTCACCTAAACTCGAAACTTCTCGGGAAAAATTAAGAAAATATCAGATTACCATTGGTAGACATCATTAAATCATCGACGTGGGAATCAACTTCTGCATCCATGCACGAGGAAACAGAAACAAGGTTGTCATGCATGCTATGAATTTCGAGGATTTTTGTCCTGCAATAGCCAGCAGATGATGGATCAGGAGAACATGTCATTCAGAAACTTATTTCACAGCAGATACTATATTCAGTAACATACTGCACAACAGATGTTATGTCATGAAGACTGTTTTTGGCAAGATGACTCGTGCCCAGTTCTGCATTTTGCCACTGTTGACCAGACCTCTCCACCTTTTCAGCACTGTGCACATGTGAAAAATATTAGGATTCTTCCCATACTACACCCAATTACTCAAATTTCTGCTATTTGACATGAAAGAAAGATTTTTACCATTCAAGCAAACTATTTTCCATAGCAACTACACATTCAGCTGACGAGAATGTTTCATCCATGTAGTGATCCCTGACCTTCTCTGCATATTCACTCAAATCCCTTACTTCGGAACTCAAAATATTCTGCATGTTAGACAACTCCTGCAGCAATTTCTTGCTTTCTTCAGTGTTAGATTCTTCAAAGCACTTTGAGGCCTTATATACCTGAGGTTTTGTATATTTCAAGCATTAGCAGTTGCCATCAGATAACACAAACATGTTATTGACTTTAAGAAAATAAAGTAACAACTTACCATATCAGTTCTTTTAGATGTCAGAGTTGATAATATTGCTGCTATCTGGTCCATAGCTAATTTTTCTTCTCTAGAAGCTTCCTCCTGTTGCAAGAGAACACAATCATAAGGTGTGATGGTCTTCAGATTAAAATCAGGCTGCATAAAATTTCTTAAGCCTGACCTTAAATGTCTGTTCAAAGTTTTGCAGTCTGAGGGATTTTTCAGCTTGACTTTGTTGAAGAAGTGTCATAAGTTCAGAAGCTCGCCGGTGGAGATCATTCGAAAAATTTATGGCGGCACTTGATATCACTTGTGCTGAGACCAGACTCTTATTAAGTTCCTGAGGGTATTAAGACATAAGTTTGGAGATGTCCACAAAAGGAACAAGGAATTATTATGAGTTCTCATGCTAACCTCCATATGTTGATGGGCAGAGAAAGCCAACATCATTTTCTGTTCAGTTAAGGAGTTTTGAATGTCAGAAAGGACTTCCTTTGAATCCAAGGCTGCAGTTTGGAAGAACTGTATAGACAATTAAGGAAACATAGTTATAGGTGATACATAATGTCTACAAACTATCACCGAGAACATATTCAAGTAACAATTAAATTCTTCGTACATTCTCAACTGCAATAGTTTGGGCTGACATCATAGATGTTATTTCGTCCAGATCAGAAGAAGCTTTTGTCTTCAGTGCATATGTAACCTTCTTCAGGTCCACACTTCCCGCAGTATAAATCTCTAACAATTTCTTTACTTTTGCTTCCATGGCCTCATTTGACTAGTATGAACAATTATCGACCAAATGTATCAGCTTCTCGTAAAACTTAACTACTGCTACATTTAATTTCCAAAACATCATACCTTATATTTATTAGCAAAGAATGTGGTGATGTACTCTTCAACACATCTCAGCTGTTGTTCTTGCTGGGATACTGAGCTCTGGATGATCTTGTGTAGGTCTTTCAAACTTTCACCAAGCTGTACTTCAAACGCAAGGAGAATGTTTTGATTTTCTTTTTCTAATTTGTCTTTACGATCTGCAAGAAATTTTGGTGAAAACTTAGTTTGCAGCTACTTTTAAAGTGCTATATTTTACTTGGTATGGACCCAGTAATTATGTATATGTATATAGTACGAGTATACTATAATATTTCAAAACAAGACTTGATTACCTATTTTTCCAAAAAGAGCAGAAATATCTTGAGATGCATCTTGTAAGTTGACTCGTAACTGCTTTGCACAATTTATCAGACTGTCCTCTGTACAATAACGTTTACTTCAATGAATGATAAGTGGGTAACAAACATGACTAGGTGCTAACAAAAATTGCCTGTACCCGAATTTTGTAGTTTGGAGATGACAGACTCCTTTTCCTTCACTATGGAAAGAGCCATCTTATACTTCTCTTTTAGATCTTCTAAGAGTTTATGGGTTGTTTCAAGATTTCTCTGAAAAATCCACAATCATTTGAATGACTAGAGATTTTCACAAAAGTATAATATTTTCCAATGTTCTATCTTCTCTATTACCTTGCAGTCTTCAAGTTCACTTTTGATGTTCAGTTTCTCTTCTTGTTCAATGAGATAAAGCTCACGGAATTTATCAACTTTCTGCATAATAAACAAGTCAGCTGAAATCATTGGAGAAAAGAGTAATGAGAAACAAGTAAGAATTTACCTTTTCACTCTCATTAAGATCACTCTCTAACTGTTCTATCCTCTCATTCTTTGACTGCAAGTTTCGTCCATTAACCAACAGATCAAATAAATTAGATATCTATAAATTACTGCATCATGTTCCAGCGCTCTCAATTAGAGCACATAGAACAGAAACAAGACTGAAAACTTCTAAAAAGTTCACCATCATGTCTAGAAGAATTTTGTAGTTCAATAACTAAGGTACACTGTTTACTGTTAGCAACTGACCTTCTTTTCTGCTTCATCCTGCAGAAACCTCTCATGTGGAATGTAAACACCATTCTTTTCTCTTGCTGCTCGAATATCTAAACTCATTCAAAATACAGTAAATGTTAATAAAAACACGTATAAGTAATATAAACAATTACACGGGTACGGAAGAAAAAGAAGTAAAGAAAACCTTGCTTCATTCTCTCAATTTCCACATATAAGTCCTTAAGCAGCACAGTTTTGGTGACTTTTTGGTTTGCCTTTAAAACAGTAATGTGATTTAGTTTATGCACCAATTGTAAAGGTAAACTGATATAGGGTAAAGAAAGCTTCTATAACCTCTGGTTTGTTTTTTATGCTTTTAGCACGATATGCATAGTCTAGTGTGCTTAATGTCTCTTCCAAACATTGAGCAGACGGAGAGATTGTCGCAATAACGCAAGTCTTTGTTTTCCCCCCTAATGAATCCCTTAGGAGCCTGGTAAGCTTGCTATCCCTGCATGACGAAGGAAGATACTGTTAATTTAAAACATATTTGTTTCTAACGCAACCATAAGATCAACAGATTCAACACTTGCTCTCACCTGTACGGTACATGAACAGAATGCTCCACCAATGCATTAATGACACGGCCTAAAGTTAGTAAGCTCTTATTTATTTCTCCTGCTTCTCTTGCACGAGCCTGTGAGAATATTGTACTCATAAATAATTGAACACTAAGCTAAATATCATGCAATAAATTTGGCATTCATTGTGAACAATGAAGTCACAAAAATAGCTTGGAAAAATTCGATTTTTCTCTGCAATGCTATTTAATCTAATATCCACTATGAATTTAGTATTAAGAATAATGCATTAAGAAAGTTGATGTTTCTTGAAGATAAAGAGAAGAAATGTCTCTATCATATCTCAACTTTGTCACTAATTCTGACCACTATCCTAGTTAAAATTGAGGATAAAATATAGTACTAAAAAAGAAATCGCATAGTACTAAATCAAGAACATGTTAGAATAACTATCAAATACTAAAAGTCCTACTTTCGAAATATTCAGAATGATGAACAATCACTTTATTGCAGAGTGAAATGCATGTCTTTCCATTGAATACCACCATTGTGATTTGATTTCCTGTGATTAAATGCTTCTGGCAAAAGATCCTTAACCAAATCGCGCAGACATCATCAAATTTTTAATAGTTGCACTTGTTTTTAATCTTTTATGAATATATTGGGATTTTTTCTACCTCTCGAACACCTGAGCGGTAGATGTTTTCTGATCCTGCTAAATCAACAAGATTGAGTTTCCCGCATTTGATGAGCTCCTCCTCTCCAACTGTTCCTTCTTTTATGTGAATAGTTATAGTAAATATAGAATGTGATCGACTGCAAAAGAAAGGTATTGGGTTTATTTTCAAGATTGTTTAAGAATAACACTTATTGATCAAACTAAAGCAAACCATACCTGCTCCTCTTATTCAATAAGGTATCTGCTGTACGTCTTCTTGCAGCACCACGTTCCAAAAGGTTGTAGATCTCATTAGCGCTGTACACCATTTCCTCTACAAGGCCTCTTACAACCACCAAACCCTTTCCATCCTCCATCAAAGAAATAGGCTTCTTTGGTCTATCTTCTGCAGATTTTAGTTGATCTTCTGGGGCTAGCAGGTCGGTTATTTCCTCATTGTAGAGTTCCGAAAAGGTCACTTTCATACTGTAATCAGCATTCTGTGCTTCAAGGGTGTCAAATATTTGGCGAACTGCTCTCGGAATAATACCTGCCTCAACCGGCAATTCACCGCCCTACCACAAAGTAACCCAATATCAGATTTGCCAGATATGATTGGAAAGTAAACCAACAATTTGTCACGAAATCTAAATCCTTACCTTATTTCTCATGCCCCCTTCCATTGTATACGTTTTTCCAGTTCCGGTCTGCCCATATGCAAAGACTGTGCAGTTAAAGCCCTCTAATACTTCAGCCACAATTGGAGAAATAGCTTGATCATATATAGACCTTTGTTGTGATTTTGGCCCAAAAACCTTTCAAACGATAGAAAACGAAATGTATTGTTATGAGGCAAGAACTTGCAATATCGGGTAAACAATCACAAACTTGTTCGAAAGGGAAACCGTACCTTATCAAAGGTGAAGACTTTATCCACGTGCTTACAACCTACTGTCTGCGAAACAGTTACCTCTCTTTTGCTATCGTTACATGTAATTACCTTGGGCATGTTCAACCTTTGTTCATCATCAGTTAAGGGCCTGAGGTGAAATTCAAATCAAACAAATTTATCAAGATACTCTTCAGCAAATTATGCCTGGTTACTAAACCATCAGTTCCGTGATCATGAAAATTACTTGTTATTTAATAAAAAAACATGTACAACACTGCTTCAACTAGAAACAGAAAAGACAGAGATCGGAAATTCTGTACTTAAAGCTCATGGTACCGATCACAGACTTACAAAAAAAAAAAGGAACTTCAGCAAGAAGCATAAAGTCGAAAAAAAAAATTAAAAGGAAAGAGCTCCAAGACTCTACCTGCACCGAAGCAGAACCTGGACGTTCACCTCTTTATCCTTGTCAGGACGATTATAATTCCAATCGGAACCTCTTGAATCCGGGCGCCTCCTTTCGGGCCGTGGCGTTAGAAAGGGTGCCGGAGAAGGAGCCATCCCTGACACAGACTTCCGAAAATCCGGCGTCAACGAGCCCATTTTTCTTCACCTTTTTCAAATGAGAGCCTAGGAAAGGAAAGAAAGGAAAAAGAAAAAAGAGATCACAGACACGAACAATCAAGCGATTTTGTAGTTGGATCGAATGGAAACTCATACCGAATTGTTGGCTGCAGGGAAGAGGTAGCTAATGGAGCAAGGGCTTGTGAGCGGTTTGTTTGGGAGAATTGATTTTGTTTTTTGTTTCAGAAAGGAGAATTATTATTTGAATTTAGAGTAGCTCTACTCTAACGGCTAGTGAATATACGAAGATGTTGCCTTTTTCTGTGTATGTGTGGGCGGTGGGCCCGCTGCCAGATTCAAAAAATTTAAATTTTGGAAATAAATTTGCGCGGATCGGACCCAAATTCAAATTCGGGCCGGGCTATTAATGAGAGTTTGGACTTCGAAATTGTCAAGATTTTATTTTTGGAAATAAAGATATTCAAAGAAAAACTTGGGTAGAGTTTAATAATAAACCTTTTATAGATATATAAAAATTAATATAGTTGAGGATGCGAAAAATCTTATAAGACAGGATATTGTAAATGTCACGAGTCACGACAATTGACACTGGGACTTTTTTAATTAATTGTTTTTTAAATTTGTACTCAAAACTTGTACAAAAAAAAGTAAGATAACTCCTTCAATTGACACAAAGCTACCAATTTGAACAAATAAATATTATTAAAATAATTAAATTAGAGGTGAGATATAACAAATTAAAACACAATCATGAATCGTTAATTACATTTGCGGCAAACTAGAGCTAAGCTAAGTATTCACAACTCTAAAATAAGTAACAAGGAAATTGGAAGAAAGAGATGTCACAATCCGCAATGAAGAAGAAATAGGAATGAACATTGGGGCAAGGAATGATCAAGTATTGAGGTTTGATGCAGTTGAGCTGAGTATATGGAACTCCAGCCACCCTCCAAAAATAATCTTTCAAATTGATCCCATTATGAACAAAAAGATCCACACACAGCATGTCATCTCTTTCCATGGTGAATCCCTTGATGTTGATCTTCTTCATGTGTTTCAGTCGCGTAATGTTTCCAAAGATGAGGCTCATGTCATGCCCATTCTGGTGTTGACTCAATGGAAATTCCACACATCACCTTCACATCCTTGAGCCTACTGAACTGGAAATCCAGCTCGCTTAATATTACCTCAATGAGCCAACTGCTGATGAGTTGAAGGGACTCGATATCTTTGACAGAGGACAGAAGAGACAAAGAATCCTCGCAATCAAACGCGTTCCGGCCTAAGCCATCTCCCAGAGGGAAAACTCTCTCGTACGACAAGCAGTTGAGGTTAGGAGCAGACACCATTACTATTCTAACAATGTCCAGAAATTCAGAGATCACGAAATTCCTGAGGCTCTCGCTTGAAGGACAGACATCGTGGTCTACTCAATTCCACCTTAGACACCAATTAGATATTGACTAAAACTTGTATGCGCGCAACCCAACATTTATAATGATTAGAATATTAATTGGAGATGTGACTAGTATTCATTTGAAAGAATATTAATTGGAGATGTGATTAGTATTCATGTGGTACCATTTTGGGGTCATTTCACACGTCTCGGAGCACCCCCAGCCAAAGCGGTTTCCAAAGGCGAAAGATGAAAACCAATCAAACGAAATCCATCGACCATTTACCTTACAACGAATCGGCCACAGTACTCGAGTCCCATCCGACGACAATTGACACCACAGATTCAAAGCTAGTTTAATTTTGCTCCACTATTGCACGCAGATACGAGCTGGGAGAGCTTGAAACCTAGGATTCGTCTCGAAACAGAATTTTGGGGAAGAAATCGAAAGGTATTAGAGTAGAGTGTTACTTAATCTGGGTCACTTACCAATAAAGACATACTATCGCATCCACCACCTGCAATACACTTTTGGGAGAAAAATGCATTTTTCGAGTGTGAATGGCCGGGCATACCGGGCATCTCACATTACTCATCCAGAAAACCAAACACAAGGTATAGAGCCTAGATAACTCAACTTATTATTGCCTTATTGACCCAAGCAAACATGGTCTTATTATATTGTTACTTTCGAGAATAAAAAAACGGACTAAGTCAGGCCAGGTCCGAACTAGGGTTTGACTTGCGCTCCCTATGCGTGCGCGGGAGCGTTCCTCTTAGATATTAGACAATATCTACCCGCTCCTAAAGCCTTTAATAACATATTAACATATATATTCTATGTCATGACTCATTAGGAATAAAATAATACATCTTCATCTTTATCTATTTGGAAGTAAAGGATTGATGTAGCTCCTTGGCAGATTCATGTGTCAACTTACACCCATTAATGAGTTAATGATAAATCAAATACCAATAAAACCACTATTTGATGGAACAAGAATTCATTAGACTATCTTATACAAATCATTATACTATTCCAAATCATTGTTACTTTGTTTTATTTTTTTTCTTGTTACTTTTTTTGGGTTGCAATATTTTAATGTGGCATATCTCATGAGTCCCAAGTCTGTGAAATGCACATTAAGCAGAATCTAGCATAGAATCCACCGTTATTCCTTATATTTTATTAGGCTATATATCCAAGTTTTCTCTCGTCTTTCATCAATAAGTTATATTGTTGTGGAGTCCCATACAATGGCGCTAGTGCCGGTTTTGAGTCGGGAGAAAACAGTCGCCATTCTTGGACAATGCTCCATTCACACGAACTCTATGTCACGCAGACATTCCCACAGCACACCCGCTCCGCGCCGAGCAGACGCCCACCAACTGCTCGACGAATTGCCCCAACGCGACGTAAAATCAGCGACTGCTCTCATAGGCCAATTTGCGAAGAAAAATCGACACGTAGAAGCCATCGCTTGCTTCGGAAGAATGCTCCTTTTCGACATCAAACCCAATGAGTACACTTTCGCCACAGTCATTCATTCCTCCGCCGTCCTCAAAGACCTCCGCCTCGGCAAACAGATTCAATCCTACGCCATTAAAGCCGGATTAAGCTCAAACGTCTTCCCAGGCAGCGCCATTTTGGATCTTTACGTCAAGTTGAGCAGTTTTGACGACGCTTTAAGCGCTTTCGAGGATATCAATGAGCCAAACGTGTTCTCCTACGCCTCGCTGATCTGCGGTTACACGAAAGAAGGAAGACATGAAGAAGCCCGCGCTGTTTTCCGATCAATGCCCGAGAGGAATGTGGTTTGTTGGAACACCATGATCAGCGGGTGCAGCCAATCGGGGAGGAACGAGGAAGCTGTGAATCTTTTCATGAAGATGTTAAGAGAGGGGATTACACCGATTCAATCCTCGTATCCTTGTGCTATCATCGCGGCTGCCAATATCGGGTCGTTAGGGCTAGGAAGGAGCATCCACGCTTCTGCAGTGAAGCACTTGGGCCAGCTTGGCTTGTTTATTGCCAATTCTTTGATAAGTTTGTATGCAAAATGTGGAAGCATGGAGGATAGTTTGCTGGCCTTCAAGAAAACGCGCGAGAGAAATGTGGTGTCGTGGAACGCTCTCATTTGTGGCTACGCGCAGAATGGGGAAGGGAATGCTGCGGTTCATGTGTATCAGAACATGAAGGCTGCGGGTGTTGAGCCAAACAGTGTGACTCTTCTTGGCTTGCTGTTGGCTTGCAATCACGCCGGCCTTGTTGATGAGGGTTGTGAGTACTTTTATCGAGCAAAGCGTGGTAATCCGAGGCTTCTGAGGGCGGAGCACTACGCCTGCTTAATGGATTCGCTGTCGCGGGGTGGGAAGTTTGAGGAAGCAGAGAGGTTTCTTGGTGAGTTGCCCTTTGATCCCGGGATCGGGTTCTGGAAGGCATTGCTAGGGGGGTGCCGAGTGCATTCAAATTGGGAGTTGGGGGAAGTTGCGGCTAGGAGAATCTTGGAGTTGGATCCTGGAGATGTGTCATCGTATGTTATGCTGTCGAATGCACACTCTTCTGTGGGGAGGTGGGAGGAGGTATCGGAGATAAGGCGGAGGATGAGAAAGAAAGGGTTGAGCAGGATTGCTGGGAGTAGCTGGATTGAAGTTAAGAGCGAGGTTCATGTGTTTGTTACAGCAGATAGAAGGCATAGGGATAAAGACGAGATTTATGAGGTTTTGAGATTGTTGGTTCAACATGTAATGGAGAACCAAGATACAACGTTTTAGCTGGATTTTGAACTTCTGTATGATTTATTTTGGTTGAGGACTTGGATCGCATGTGTAGATTGCAGATTTGCAGCTAATATGTTCCTTGGGTGATGCCACATTTAAGTTACAATATGCATCTTTATGTGATTGGACCAGCCAAATATATCTCGTTCCTAAAACGCAATTCATACCACGAGCAGAATTGACAATTTTTGACATGATATGAAAGCACAACATCGTCAACTAATCAACATGATAACAATAACACAGCACAAATTGTCAGCTCTACCAATTACCAATATGATTAAACCAATCATTGGCCACACCTATCATGGGCAATGATATAATCTTTTCCATGATATAACCTTGTGCTGATTATAGTGTACTTCAAAAAGCTCGATGATGTAAATGAGACAGCTAAATTGGTGGATCGGAAAAACTTTAGCTTCAATCTCACCAAGGAGTGCGTATCACCAAAGAAACTTGCAAATATAACATTGGATGACAATTTGAGTGTCAGAGAGAGAGAGAGAGCGAGATTGCGGAACAATATACACTATTAGGGCATCCGCACGCTCGTACTCCGTGCTGCCCAAAGCTCAGACCTGCGTGCTCAAGGGAAAGGCGGCGGCCACACCTCCGGATGCGAAGGAGATTTGGAAAATGACGGATGAAATGCAAAAAACCAACTAGTAAGGGCTAATATACTATGGCACCCTCTACAAAGACGTGTCTGGATTAGATAACGAAAGAAGGGAAAAGCACTACTAATTTTTAGTTATGCTCGAAGCAAAATTAGACTTATCTTAATTATAAATTTTTTTATTATGTAATTTTACCATTCTTTAAATTATATAATTTTTAATTTTTAAATTATGAAATTTTTAATTTAAATTGTGTAATTTTTTTGTTTAAATTATGTAACTTTAAGTAATTTAATAAAATTAATTATATTTCTTTATAAATCATTTTAATTGAATACATAACTTACAAAAAAATAATAATAAGAAAAGAGAAGAAAATATGAGTAAACCTCATAAATAGTGAATGCTCAATGAGATAATGTTCAGGGACAAGCATTGAGATGCTTATGTCCTTAGAAAAGAATTTGGGGAACAGAGAAACCATGGAATATCAAACAAATCTAATCAAAATCTCTATATAACTTGGGCAATATAGTCTGAAGCTCCAACAACATCTAACTCAAACAAAACTTGGAGAACAAAATTTCAATTGTTCTAATGCAATACCCCCAAGCTCAAACACAAAGCCTAACTTCCAACCATTTAGATGATTCCAATTTTGTTAGCGACATCCAAAGCATCATAATCAGGTGTCAATCTAACATATGCCTTCTTAGTTCCATCCGGCCTGAAACAGAGCAGATTACAATTCAGTTACAAGTGAGCAAAGACTGAATTTAAAATCTAGTTGATCTATAAGTAAAACAGGGTAGCATGAAAGGATGATGCATAACTTCTAAACAAAGTCACCTTTGAAAATCTGACTGCATGAGCTTCAAAT
Organism: Monilaria moniliformis; assembly: GCA_034509125.1. Taxonomy (NCBI): domain Eukaryota; kingdom Viridiplantae; phylum Streptophyta; class Magnoliopsida; order Caryophyllales; family Aizoaceae; genus Monilaria; species Monilaria moniliformis. Next base: position 6,568 of record JAYDZE010067626.1, on the reverse strand, counting down.
AATAGTTCAGGTACACAAGATATTCCAGTTTTTATGCTAAAGATCTATGTTGTTAATCACTTTAAGTTCTAGATGAAAGGAGTTTAGACAGTAAGAGTGAAAAATCTAAAACATATTACGATATGAAGTTAAGGCACAACCACAGGCCAAAGTACAGATCCAGTAATGTACTTAAGAAACAGTAGCAAAATATAAAATATCACACAAAAAAATGAAGATTGTAGAAAGATTGATGGAATCCTTGTTCACCTGATAAGTGTGTTCACTTTCTTCGTCTGAATGTCATACATTTTCTTGACTGCAGCCTTGATCTTTTTCTTATCAGCACGAATGTCAACAATGAAAACTAGTGTATTGTTGTCTTCAATTTTCTTCATGGCAGACTCTGTTGTGAGAGGATACTTGAGAATCTGGTAGTGGTCAAGTTTATTGCGAGGAACAGCACTAATACGAGGATACTTGGGATTCCTTTCCTTTATCAATGTCTTTGGCCGATAGAAGGTAACTTTAGTGCGTATTTTCTTGGCCTTCTTCTTAAAGGTTGTTGCACCTGCTTTTACAGCCTTGGCCGCCTTCAAGGCTTGAGCCTTGGCATCTGACTTCTTACCTGCATCAGCTGCAGATTTACAGGCAAAAGAAAAGGCAAAATAAGCTAACAAACAAAAGGTGCAAACATCCAAGTATAAGAGAATCACATAATTCAATCCCCAATGAAAGCATGGTAATTATTGGCTAAAAACCCTTTCAAATATAATGATCAGTATACCCAAATTGAATGAAAGAAAAGTTGCATCATTATAAATAGGTAGTTACAGCTGTAATACTAACAATCAAGATAATTTTTAGTTTAGCAATTAAAAAAATGATAATCTAGAAACAATTCATATAGATGGGGGTCAAAATGATAAGCTAGTGACAACCGTAATACTAACAATCAAGATAAATTTTAGTAAAACAATTAAAACAATTCATAAGAAGATAAATTACTTGATAACTCTTGCCCCAATAGGACAGGGGCTCGAAAGAACATCAAAGTTTCATAGAGGGTTTCACAATATTGTATCAAGATTTTAATCACGGGTGAAAATACAATGATAAGTCTCGACTTCATAACGCAGCCTACACCATTTGGCCCAAACCTCTGTGAAATGAAGTCCTATATATCTTATTAATCTAACGTTCACAGTTTCGCAGCTCGACAGGCAACAGCTCATTGAAATAACATTAACGCCAAAATTTGATAAAGAGTCGCAAGTTATATAGCTGTTTTCCTAAAACTTGTAAGAAGTAGTTCATAATTTCTGCCACAAAGGCAAAACATTCTGAAAATCTGAAACCAAAATGGAAAATTTAACGCACCTTTAGCAGGAGCCATTTGAAACAGAAGCAACCCTAAACACTAACGCAACTCTTTACCTGTAGAAACAAACGAATTAGATAAACCAATAGCTATAAATCAGTGCAGACATAATCATACAGCACAAGAGAGAGAATATGTTTTACAGAGAGATGAAAGAGAGAGACCCGAAGAGCTGACTGCCGTTCTAGGGTTTTTGGAACCAAGGAAGCTAATGCAATTTATATTCGAGTCATCGCACGAGCTTAACACGTGCCTAGCCTCTTTATTTTTGCTATCTATTTCTATATTTTTCTCTTGCCGACGATTATTTTTTCTCTCTCACAATTCACAAACACAACCATTCTGTCACACCCATCGTCCAATATTTCTATTTTCCTTTCTTTCTCTCTCACACATGCACATACACATCGACATCCACATACACATGCACATACATCCTCTCTTTCTCCCTCTGTTTCAAACACAGCAATGGTGGGCTTTCAATTAGAAAAGCCCAATAAGCACACGTGCCTTGTCCAAATACAATTCAGCATCCAGCAACGTAACGGTTTTTTTTTGGTCCAACCCGACACCTGTATCCTAGTTTCTGAATTGCTCTCCGTTGTAGTACGAAGTAAAAAGCGCTAAACACAACCCCGATTGTGTTTTTGACGTATAGCGATTTTAAAACACAGCGAATAAAACCGGACCGAAATGAATGAACATATAACAAGTCAGATGAATATACCCCTTAACTCATGTGGATTCAACTGTGGTTAACTAACTAGCGTTACTTTCCCCTCGTCGCCTCTCAATGCTCATTGCAGCTTCCCGTTTCACTTCTCAAATCTGTTCAATTTTTATGGGGAAAAAAACAAGAAATTAAGGAAATTATATGCTTAGAACAGATTCTGATTTCAAAAATTTCCCCGAAATTATCTCGTTTGGCTTGTTTTTCCGTCCTTGACTGAGTATGATTTTTTCGTATTATCCTCCGCCGATGTAAATTTTCTTTCATTTCTCTTTGTATGAATGGAGACACAGAGAGTGGTGGAATTTCCTCATAGGAGCATGGATAAAAGGCCTCGGAAACGACCTCGTTTGACATGGGATCTGATGCCGACTGTCCCTCCTGCTCCTCCAAAGGTTTGATTTTCAGATGCATTTGGTTTTCTTCTTGCAAAATTCGCACTTGTATCAAATGTATGTTCATAATTTTGTTCCTGTATGCTGGATTTTCTTGGACTGTTGCTAGCACAAATCAAGAACTAGTGTGGAGTTAAAACACAATATTACCTATTTAACCACCTCTGCACGGAATCTTTTCTAGGTTTTATGATTGGGCTTCAGTAATTATGTATGTCCTTTTCGTTTTTTTTTGAAAATTAAGTGTAGGAATGTTGTCTGTTTCTGGGAATTATAGAAACAGAGGAAAGTATAATTTATATGGAGTAAGGTTTCCTCTTGTACTTTTAGGTTTTTTTAATTTGTCTTAGTTCATGTCTAATTTTTGGCGTAGTAAAACTGGTGTTTGGTAGAATGAAAATATATTTTGTTTGATGGTGTTAAGAACTGGAGAAAGTGTTGGAGGAGGAGCTAGCTAGAAAAGAAGTTTATCAGAGTTTGATGCATTTGTTGGAGTGCACGTGCTCAGAAAGATTGTTTGTCATTTATTTTCCTTATGAAGATTAAAGTTTGTCTCTGGTGCAGATTCTTCCAACTATATACTGTGCCCAAGAGTTTGGGGCTGTCCCTAGTTATGCATGTTCGTCAATATATTATAAAGGGATTCCGCGTAATGGTTCTCCACCTTGGAGACCTGATGACAAAGATGGGCACTATGTTTTTGCTATTGGGGAGAACTTAACTCCTCGTTGTAAGTACATTCGAAATACCTGAGACAGTTCTATCATGAAATGCTTTGCTTCAGGCACCTTATTAGCATGTTCTATCCGATAATTTTGCTAATCCTCCTTCTAATGTCAGTACATTGGGCAGATTACTGCATTTTGACTATTACATTGAAGATATGTTTATATTAATGAACCCCTTGAACATCAATATAGAGGAGCCTGCATCCCAAGTCTATATTTTCTTAGATATGAAAATATTGTTCACACTGCATGTCTTCAATTTACTATATGCATGCTATGTTTCTATAAGTCCAGATTTGTTTGCCCTTATTTTGATGTAGATTGTTTGTACGAGAATGTGCTTGATGAAGAACAAGCCTTCCCTCATCTTAATGTGGATCCTCAGATAAAATGATTGGACCATGTAGTTTAGAGATTTCCACCTTTTCTGCTTGAGTAATGATTTTTTTGCAAGTTAAATTATTTTTAACTTGAACCGGTGTGTATGCTGCAAATTTAAGAGAGTCATTTGTTGCTTGATGATTTACAGTGTAGGATTAATAGAATAGAGAATGAGCTGTAAGGCCAAATTTTGCAGGCGTTCTTTGGTATCTGTATTTCTTTCATTACAATAAGTAGTGTGATGTTGGAAATAAAAAGAATGTACATGCTAAGAGTAAAGATAGTGAGCTACCTGAAAGGAAGATCATATCCACTTTCTTCCTGAATAATTATATACGAGTTATCTGAGATCTACTTAGTTTTTCATCATTGATTGGTAAAGAAAGTTAAGTCTGACATAAGAGTTTTCTAGATCATTCATCCCCCCTTTAAACTATTTAATCGACCTAACAGCTGACTGATATTGACACGCAGTCACTGTATGCTCATCATGGGCGGATCCAGTAAGAGATGAGGAGGGGCTTAAGCCCCTACCAATTTTTCTTCTTCATTTTTTTTATTTTAAAATTTGTGTAAATTATCGGAAATTGTCTTTAGCCTTTGCCGAGCCAATGCCTCGAAGACCGAAAAATCAAAAGTTGAAGGATTTTAGCTCCTACTAACATTTTTTTTCTGCGTCCGCAATTGATGCTCATGCTTTGAATTATAAATCTGGTTCTGAAGTGATACTTGTTATCAAATAGCGATAAGAGTGTATCTTGCCAACCAGTGAGAAACAAAGATCAGTCTCTGTCTACTAAAGATTGGGCCGAGTTATCTGTAATCAGAGTTAAGGATCTCAATCTCTTGATCCCTCTCCTTCTAATAGTTATTCCTGCATCTTTTATACCTTTAGAAGGAAAACAATCAATTTAAAGGGTTAGATTTAGTAGGGTAGAAGGTGAAGCAAAATCGATTTTCTATATGGATAACACAACGACGAGAGCTGGCCATTTTGACTTTATAATTACTAAAGATTGTGCTCAGTTATACGTTATCAGAGTTAAGGATCTCAATCTTTTGATCCCTTTTCTTCTAATAGTTATTCCTGCATCTTTTATACCTTTAGAAGGAAAACAATCAATTTCAAGGGTTAGATAGTAGGGTGGATGGTGAAGCAACATTGATTTTCTATTTTGATAGCACAACAAGAGCTGGCCAAATTTACTATATAATTATTATATTTTGATTGATATTATTTTCCCTGAATGTTGTCTATTTTCGATTGCATTTTGGTGTCTTACTTTTAATTCTTTTATTAACTTTCTCTGATTGACTTTTATCCCTCATTTGTAGACAGGATACTAAGTAAAATGGGTGAAGGTTAGTTGTTTCATTGTTTTCCAATTTCCATGCTCTAGCCCTGTATTTAGTTAGTAGAGAAAAAGAATCTTACTATTTGCTGGATGGTATGGTTGCAGGGACTTTTGGGCAAGTTTTAGAATGTGTGGACAATGAAAGGAAAGAGATAGTTGCTATCAAAGTTGTTCGTTCAATACAAAAGTACCGGGAAGCAGCAATGATTGAAATTGATGTCTTACAGAAACTAGCAAGGCATGATATCTGCAGTACACGGTAAGGTTCTTTTTCCAATTTGCAATAAATTGTACCCTAGAAACTGAAGTGATTCTAGTGTAAGCTGTTTCATTCTTTGCAGTTGTGTGCAAATACGGAATTGGTTTGACTATCGTAATCATATTTGTATTGTAAGTATTTAAATGTGATTTATGGTTTGCTTTGATTTGAAAGGGTATGCTCTCTCTTCATACCTTGATATTTTGTGGGTTAAATACCTGTGGATGAATTTAAATGGTCTTAACAGGTATTTGAGAAGCTTGGTCCAAGCTTGTATGATTTTCTACGCAAAAATAGCTATCGTTCATTTCCCATTGATCTTGTTCGGGAGTTTGGCAGACAACTTTTGGAATCTGTCGCATGTGTGTCTTTGCAACACTATTACTCCTTTTCTTGTTACTATTTGAACTTTTATTGAAGTTCTACCTCGGTTTTTCTCCACTACACTAATGTTACACCTCACTCTACTTATACAGAAATTCTGGATGCGTGCCTTGGATATCTTGCTTATAATATTTGTTCACCTTACAGTTATGCATGATCTTCGCCTGATTCACACCGATTTAAAACCAGAAAATATTCTTCTGGTGTCCTCAGAATATATTAAAGTTCCAGATTATAAGGTAAGCTCCTATATCTTGTTATTTCTCTTTCGAAATGGTTCCGCCCTTCCTTTATGTTCTGAAAAATGCTTTACTGAAGTTATTTTTAATTTACCTTCTTAATTAATTATTTATGTCATGGGCCGAGTTCCGATTTAGATTTCCTTTGTAATAGCCATACTGGCATTCATTTCCTTTCTCTTTGAAGTCTATTTCTTCAGCATGAACTGTTATAGAACATTTATGTTGGTAGATTATTAGGAGAGTGTTATTATTACGTAAATATTATTGTTTCAGTGCCAATCACTTCTGCTGTGTGTTGATTTTGCAACTGAAATATTATCCTACAGGGTTATCTCTTTGTTATATATTTGGCTCGTTCAAACGGTTCTCATTAGGACTGTTTTCTATCATGTTTCGTAAACTATAAATGTGCAGTCTGATGCGTTATGGTGCTTGTTTTCATCCTGTTTTTTGTGATCCCTATTGAGATACACAAAAGATTATAATCCCTTCATTGATTTGGTGAAAACACCGGCTTTCTGTTCCATTTCTTTCCTTTTTATGATCAATGCCTGATTCTTCTGTTTGCAACTCATCTCTGTTTTGAAGTTTCTATCAAGATCTGCAAAAGACGGTTCCTACTTCAAAAATCTACCTAAATCAAGTGCTATAAAGCTTATTGATTTTGGTAGTACTACTTTTGAACATCAAGATCACAGCTATGTAGTGTCTACGCGCCATTATCGTGCACCAGA
>JAYDZE010067515.1:0-16460 GCA_034509125.1 Monilaria moniliformis | reverse complement strand
CCCCCCCCCCCCCCCCCCCCCCCCCCCCCCCCCCCCCCCCCCCCCCCCCCCCCCCCCCCCCCGAGAACCATGTTTTATCTTCCAATCATGAGCATTCTTGATATCTGTTGCTAATCCAAGAGGATTGAGCAATGGGCCACCAGGATACCTGCTTGATGCAATGCAATTTCAAGCCCACATACCAAAAAGGGAAAAAAGACCACCAATCTGCAGCATTTCGAGTGAGCTTAGTAATGCGATGAAGATGAAGATTACCCGGGTTCAAGCCCTTCGAAGGAAGATTCTGAGCCAAAGAAAATTCCCTCTTTGGCTTAAGATCCAGGAGTTCTGAAATCCATGTCTTTTGGTTTCAACAAAACTGCACCACACAAATATGAGTTGGCCTATGACATGGAGAAAAAGTCTATGTAAGAATACAACATAACTGGATTAGTAGTTCTAGTTACCCCATCAAGAGTAGCTGCACTATGATGAGAGTTCTGGTGCTAGCAAAGCTGAACTTGGTGGCACCGGCTTCGTACCAGACTGGCAAGTTGCTTATGCCCATCACGCGTAGTAACTGCAGGAAAATCAAGAACCTGATCATCTCTTGAAATTGATTATTGAATATTTTCTGAGTTCTACACTTACAAAATGAAATTCATGGTTGTTACATAGTGACTTACGTCAGTTGCAGAAATCCCTGCAACTCCAGCCATGGCAAACCTGGCATGAACTAGCTCTGCTTGGACATACCACTTTAAGCTTTTGGGATCCTCACCGAGTCCAAGGGGATCGAACCCGAAATCTCCAGCTAGTCTACATGAGTACATAAAAGTGCAGAGATTCAAAAAAAATAAAGAACACTAAGGTTGTGTGTGTCAGCACCAAGAAGCTACTCAACAAACATGAGCCTCACGTTCCATCGAGATAGGGTGGAGTGAAGGGTCGAGGCTGGGGAGCCACGTGGGCTGGTCCTGAGCTCGAACCACCACCACCCAGTGGTGGCTCGGGGCAGAACCCAAACCCTTCTTCACAAGCCAGCCACCATTTGATCTGGTGAAGGAAGTTGCCTCTGCTTTTTACAGTGAATGAGAAGGAGCTAGAGTGAGCCAACATTTGAATTCCTCCTCCCACTGCTATCTCCATCGTTTTCTTACCTCACATTTCCAAACTTCTTGCTAAAATACTTTGCAAAAGAAATGCAAAAAAACAACTTCCGCAAATAATGACGAGTTTCAGTTATAACTGGATGACAAACATGATAGCAGGGCCCCACTTATATCCTTTTCTTTGTTTTTTGTATATATTGTTGCTGCACTACTACATGGAATATTATAGTTAAAAGCTATATATCATGGTATTATGCAAAACATTAGCACAAGACATTTTCATTCAACAAGAAAGTAAGATTGCTAGAAGCAACCAATTACAGCAAATTTTTGTCTTGAAACTCTTCCAATACAAGAACAGATAAAGGTCAATATTTTCTAAATTGACCTCATACATGAAAATTCCCTATATAGTAAAGATAACTTGATCGGTTACAGATTGAACTTCACATCTGCAGTTGTCGGCTAGAGATGCTGAAGGAGCTGACTCTCATGGGGGTTGCCACCACAAGCGGTGCCTCAGGTGAGTCGCTGACTGCGAATTTGTCATGCATGAAGCGACTGTCAACAATCGAGTCATCTTTCAGGACGACCTTGTAGCAGTAGCAGCTTTTCAGGCCTACTTGGTTTTGATAGCAATGATGAGATCCATCCTTCACCTGTTGGAAATTCCATATAACACTAAACTTGCCCACAGTGGCAACCAAGTGGCGCTCCTGCTTCCCTTCCTCTGTGACCTGAGCAATTAGATGACATTTCTAGCATCAGCATGTTGCAGTATATGATCTCAAGAAAAGCTACAAACTTAGATGCACAGCAGAAAGAGGCTTCAAATTATATTAGGTTAAAGAATAAAAGAAAATTAAGAATGTATAGTTTTTTCAGCCATTATCAAAACTCATCAAAATTCTTTCATAAAGAGACGATACCTTCAACTTAAACTCATCACTGCTGTATCTTGGCCATTATCATTTATCAGCATACCAATCATTGCAAAGATTTTAGTAGCATCCATTTTATGGCCAAAATGCCAAGATGGAAAAATTGGCGACTGCTTGGATGTCATGACTCTATTTATTGCTCATAACAAGTAAGAAAGCTAAAAACATCTCATACATCCTAAAAGCACTATACCTACTTTACTTTTGCTCTTTCTTGAAGTGTTGAATTAAATATAATTAAATGCATAGGAAACAAACTATCTAAAATTGATATTTAACTAAATATGTGTGAAAGGGAGATCAGGGAGACCTTCTTGAATTTAGGAGGAGTGAGCTACTTCACAAGGTTTGCTTGGCACATATTTCTAAAGAAGGCTAGAGGATATATTATCATTTCAAATAAAGCATTTCATGTCTAGTAGTAACAAGATCGATAAATGGTGAATAGTTCAAAATTTTCAGATAAGGGCAAGCGTACCAAGACCATAATCGTGCAAAAATAATTACACAAGTAGAATCAAAACATGGTATAAACACAGCATTTAAGTTTCTCATTTCTAAAGCTTCACAGAATCTATCAAATCATCTAAGCCATCAAATTAGCATACATCAGGCACGTGACCACATAGTTAGGAGAACAGGCTTCTCTAAGCCACAACTCAGCAAAACAAAAATGGTAAGATGTGCTAATTAAAGAAAGAAGAAAAGAAACCAGTTATATCACAATCTCATTAAAGGAGAACAAACAAGATCAACAATAAACGTGATGACCAAACCAACCACAACAACAACACGAGAAAATGAGCATGCTTACGTACCCAAGAGAACTGAGCATTGCGGAATTTGCTTGCTCCAGCCATGTGTGAATCCACAGGATTCAGCTTCAACAACCTCGGCGCTGAAATCTTATGCCCCATTCGGCCGGAAAAACCCGTCTTCGTCTTACCATCTTTATCCGTGAACAGACTGCATATGAGAACCAAGTAAGTATCAGTGGTTCCCAAAATCCACTTCCCATCAAAGGTAACATCAACATGAGTGATAGGCGAGCCGAGGCCAGGAAACGCAGTCTTGGCCTGCCTCATAGAACTGATGGAATACAGCCTAATCTTCCCATCAAGCGATCCAACCACAATAGAGCCGTCACCAGTTGTTGCAAAGCATTGAAAATTAGTCCCCCTCGAAAACTGATGCCCCTGAGTCCAATTCAACACAGGCGTGCTCTCATTCACAATATCTTGGACCATCCCCCTCCTATCACGCATATCCCAACGACACAACCTATTGTCATCCAGTCCCAAGAAAGTCGACCCTGAAGGATCCATCTGAGCTCCCTTGTTATCATTAGTGATATCTCTCATTGAAATGTCAGCTCCATCCTTTTCAAACTTCCACTCGCTCACAATTCTCCCAGTTTCAATATCAAGCTGATGCAGGCCCTTCGAATGCGGTTTAGCATCATTCATAGGGCTCATGAGAAGCATATTAGTCTCAGCTCTCATGAGCAGAGCCTTCCTGGGAGTCGCATTAACACCTTTCCTCCCGCTCAACTTACCTTCTTCAAAGTTCACATACATCCCCTTCCCTTGAATCCCATGGCTATAATTCCTAACAACCTGAATCCCGGAATCGCTGACTAAGAAACTGTTGTCTAAAGCCCCCAAAGCCAAGCTCTGAATAGCGCCCCCATTTGCCGCAGCCTCCTCGAACTCCTCAGTCAAATCATTGCCTCGTCTTATCGGAGTTTTTCTCGGAGGAGTCTTCATATCAGCATCCTCCCATAACGAATCGTCAGCCACCTCCGGGTTCGCCCATCCAATGAAATCCTTCCCGTATACCTTCAGCTTATTGGCATCATTAGCTTCATATCCATAAGTATTCTCAAATAAGCAATCCTGATACCTCTTAGTGAAACAATCCCACTCTTCCGCGCTGAAGAACCTAATCGCCCAAACACCATTCGCGACGAAATCCGCGCGCCTCTGTTCCTTAAACGCCTTCAATTGCAAATCCTCATCAACCCTTGCTCTCACCTTCGACCCGATTTTCAATAGCCAGCACGAATTCGGGTCGGATCCTCCTTCATCGTCGTGTTCGTCGTCTTCCCCCTCGCCGTTCGGAGCCCCCTTCACAAAGGAATAGGAAATTATCTTCTCGGATACCACCCATTTCGATTTCGCGGTGTGCCCGCCGACGTGGAGGTAGAGCTTCACCGCATTCTTCAAATTCGGAGTGCTGGAGTTGTTGTTGTTATATTTAAGTTTGAGCGCTTTGAGGCGCAATTCGACTTCGTCGATAGACGACGGCGTTTCAGGGTCGTCGCGCTTCCGGTCGGATGGCTGCGACGACGGAGTGCCGTAGGTTTCTTCGGAATCGGATTCCTGGTCCGTGGTTTCCTGAGATTCGGAGTCGGAGAGATCCACATCTCTGCTGGCGTTGCCGCCCATCGCGACGGCGTAGGGAGAGAGAGAGGGAGGGATAGAGGAGCGGGAGTTGAAAAGTTTTGAATATGGAGGTTTGGCATTTCTTGGGTTATGGCTGAATTTGAAAAAAATTTAATAATAACTGGCGACTGCCAACTGATTTCAGTTTATGAGATAATATAGTTTATTTTTTAAATCACGTAAATTTAATATTCATAATGTTTGGTTCGAAATATATGAAAGTTTGTTATATAGTTTATACTTGTGTCAGAACCACCTACTCTCTCTTAACCAACCGTTTGAAGCTAGTTATGAGCTATTAGGAGCTCGACCCGAAGAAACCTCATTCAATTGCTACTTACAAAACAAACTCGAGCCTCAAGCTGAACTCAATATATTTTTTGAGTCGAACTTGAGCCCTTTGGTCGAAGTGAGAGTCTGGCAAACATGTTTGAGGTGGAGCCGAAACAAATCTATTTGCCAAAGTGAGTTTGTGAAAAATAAATTAAAATTTTCAGTTCTAATAATTTAGAGCGGTGACATATTATGCTTGTTGATAATGAACAAAAATCAATATCAAACGCGAATTTATACATAATACATTTACTTTGTAGGTTGCAATTAAATGAGCTTTTTGAACGACCTCGACCTCAAGCTTCTATTATATAAACTGTCTTTTCCGAGCCTTTAGCGAGCCAAATGATGATGAGTCGGGCTCGAGCCCAAAAGAAAAGGTTCAAACCGGGAGCTTGAGCCTCTTGATGCCTTTAACAAGCTGAGCTCGAGCCTGCTAATATTCAACATGGCTTGGCTCATTTACAGCCTTAGTTAGAACATAACCTCGCAGTCTAAGGCTATAACCCACTAGGTGAAGAACAAGTCTTTGTAATGATCATTTGATTTCAACCATTCACAAACACTCAGTCCATCCATCCACATGCAAAATTTAGAGCCATGTACTTGAAATTTGGAATGGATCAGATATAGAATAACTCTTGAAGAAAACTAATCAAAAGAACTAACTCTTGAGGGGGAAATATCACCAATCTCCTCATCCTAACCTTACTACCCATAAAGAGGTACTAATCACTACCAACGGGTTCTGATAACCTCTACAATACCAACGTGACAAGCATACATTCGTTACTCAAATCACTTCGGCCCAGAGTAAATGCATAACGGTCTAATTACACACGGGGCAGATAGCCGAAGACTAAAGCATCCATTTTCCCAGAACACGAGATGATAATGAGGCATTCTAAAAGATGGCATAGTGAAGTTTCATTCAGAAATAGATAATTGCATGTGTAAACATATGTTTTATCTCTGAGATACCTATAGCTGAGCTTGCATTGCATGAACTTCAGATACAGCACAATGATCTGAATGATATTGGTAACATTGTAGTACAGGGATACCGTAACTGCTCACATCTTCGATGGCTTGGGGAAAATGTCGGGGGTAAATTTCTGTGCTGCACTGATACTACCCTTTATCTTCATTGCGCCCCTACAACATGATGATCACACAACATTAATTAATTACTCTTCGATTAAAACAAACTATAGGATATGGTTGAGTTTGGAACATCAAGGCACCTCATGAAAGCAATTTGAGGATTCATCTTCCCACTCGCGACCTTTAGAAAATCATCATCTGTAAATGAGAAAGTTGCATCCGGCTTCCCATCTTCATATGCTCCTATCACATTAAATAATAACTTCCAATCAAAAACTGAAATCATATACTTATCTTACCTATAGTTAACTATCTATAGTCAGTGATCAACATTTCAAATGACAACAACGAGCAGCCACATCGATATCAAAGCCAACACAATTGGCTAAAACTAAGGAGGATTATGTTAAAGAAGCGACATTGATATCAAACCCTACAGTTGTCGAACAATTAGCTAAAGTTAAGGATCAAATTAACAGTAGCCACATTGATGTCAAATCCAACATAAACGTTGCTCCATTCAACATAATTAAAGGATTTAAGTAGCAGTACCAAAACTCCACCTCCCTCACCCCCAGATTCGAATCTTGTAGCTACATGATCAAGAATATGCTTATTCCCCAATTTCGATAGTTCAATTTCAATCAGCTAATATCGACATCATACAATCCGTCAAATTATTGATTCAACAATCAATTTGCAATTTGAAGCAGTTTAGCTACATGATCAAACAGAATCACGTACTAAAAATTAACAACCCAATACATCACAAACAAGTTAAGAAATAAAAACTAAGCAGAATACAAAGCCCTAACCTTCTTTAACCTCTCCTTTCTTCAAATCCACCACGAAAGACTTCTCATTGAACCCGATTTTCTGCCAATTGCAAAAATCCAACAACGATATTAGAGTCAAACTCTAATATCCTAACACCCACAAACAAAACACTCATACAACGCCCCCCCCAAATAATCATAATAATTTTAATAATCATAGAATCCTTAAACCTTGGGAGCAATATTGATCTGATAGACGAGGCCGATTTTCTTGGTGAGCTCTTTTCCGGCATTAGTGGACATGTGGAGCTTCGTCTGCTCCATGAGGGCGTCGGATTTGAGCTGAGTAGCCATGACCTATTTTGGATGAAGTGCAAGATTGAGGAAGAAATTGGGGAAAAGGGCGCAAAAGAATCGGGAAAAATTGATGGGATTTGGTAGCCATTAAATGAATGAGTAACCGATAATCAACTGCCAACTTCTGAGGCACGCAATTCAAGGCAAGCACGTCGTGAAAATGGAGTTTAATGTCGTAACAAATTTGAAGTATAAAACTTAGAAACAAATTAAAAGTATAAAATGCATGTGTATTGATTTTATGAATACTAGTTCCACCAAAATAGATTTGATTCACTATTTTACTCAATATTCAGTATTCATGTGAATAATGTTATCGTCTTACATGAGTTTCCTTGCACGTCTAATAGGTTTGTTACATGAATTGTTGAGTTTACAATCTTGATTTATTTACAACCATCAAGAATATCATAGTGCTTACTAGATTAATGATACATTGTATTTGTGTTTCAAGTGGGTATTGGATTGATGTGCTTTGTTATAGAGAGAACATGACTAGATTTCAATATATAAATATATATACCTTATAATTAGAGATCTCGAATGAATCACACAACACTTTTGATTGAAAAATATTTCTATATACTACAAATCGGGAATGGGTCGACATGGCTTCAGTTTTGGGCCAAAATGGACTAAATTTGCTTTAGTAAGAAACATCTAATGTTACAAAATTATCTTTTATTATACAAAATCACGAATACACAAATGTTTGTGTATTCGTATAATATTTCAAAAATGAACTATTACATGGATGTGCATGAACTCTCAGGCGACAAGTAGATAGGTTTTGTTCGATGAAGTAAAAGGAAATATAACAGGTGATAAGTTGGAAGTAGAAACTAACTTGGTGTGTGTATTTGTGTAATGCGGACTTTAAATTTAATATTGAAATTACAAAAATGAATTCTAACTTGGTTACTGATAGTCACCAAATTTAGAATGTAAACTTGTACAGCCTTTTGAAGTCCAAAACTTTTAGAGCAATTTTGTTGCCCAAATACTCATAACAGTTACAAGTGCACTAAGCCTTAGGCTCTGACAACGTGAATCATCAAATTAAAGCAAATATAAGAATTTAATCTAAATCCATCACATAATCAATTTTGACAAGACTATTGGAAGTACATATGGTCGTTCAAATAGTTAGTAGCATGACATTGCAAGTATACTTGGCTCAAGAAATTCAGCAATCCACATATTGATTAACTTCGACTAAGGGATCTCATTAATATATTGCAAGAATATGAAAATTTTAAACTAGTATAAAGAAACGGGTCAGCTTATTCAATATAATATCAAAATGAAGTGAAATAGGTTATATATAATCTTTGAATGAGGGAAAAGTGCATGTAATGTTTTCACACAAATCTAACTCACAACAATTTTGGATACAAACATAATTCAGCATTCAGGTTTCATAATTCTTAAATTCAGGAAACAACATGGTAATACAATTGAACTGATGGGATAACACGGCGTCTGATCTCTTCTGCTCTCTCATTTGTCTGAAAAACGATAAATAAATATAGGATGTAAGCGTACACAAATATTCAAAAGATGTTACGTGATTCAAACAGCTATCACATATAAGCCTATGGTTATATCTTTGGTCTTGTGTTAGGTGTCTGAGTCGTAGCAACCCACACAAAAACCTCCCTCATTTTAGATATCAAATTCTCATTCATAGACAAACTAGTAAGAAAAAGAGCAGCTGAGCCTGACAATAAAACACATATATGACAATAAAATAAATTGATATGGTTTGTGCAATTAAATGAAGTAGGAAGGCTAACCTTATAACCAAGAAAAGGCACAAAGAACTCTAAGGTTAGATTCCATGGCAGAAACGACAGCTAAATGATTGCACTCAACTAATTCAATTGTAGTTGTGACCATTGAGGGATCAGGCGTCCAGTCGAGTTGTTTTAATTTGTAGCAATGCCGTATGCTTAGGAGGTAAAGCCTTGGGAGGCTTCCATGTTGAGCTCTCCATCGTACCAAATCACTGTCTTCAATTACAAGTTTCTCAAGTTTCAAAAAACACCCTGATTCTATATCCCACTCTGGTCTTTGAAAGGCATATTGTGTTAACTCGAGGTTCCTAAGATTTGGTAGCTGCGAACCAATGTCATTCATGTGCTTCCATGGACACCCTAAGCCACTCAACTTCAATATTGTCAGACTTGATGGGAACATTGAAAGAGGAACCATACGCTCATACTTCATCTCAGGATACTCTACATAATATGCAAGTACGTTCAAATTCTGGAGTCCTTCTGATATACAACCCAAGCCACTCAATGCGTTGCTATAATCATCATCATTGTCATCATAAGGCTTCAGTTGCATATTAATTCCTAATCTCTTTAAATTAGGGATTCTTTTGAGAATTTCTCTAGTGCAGCTCTTTGCACTCACACCAAAAAGACTGGAGAGTTTGTCCAAAGTAGCATCAGAATTAGGGGTTGGCAGGTCTCTTCCCAAGACCGCAATTTGTTGTAGTTCTTGCATGTCCCATATTTCCACCGGCATATATAACAGAGCTCCACGCTTTTTAATGTACAAATGTGGATGGATAATCAAGAATTGAAGGTGAAAAAGGTTGGATATTGAAACAGGGAGCTCTTTGTTGCAAGATAGGGCAAGGTACTTTAGACAAACTAGTTTCAGAATTTCAAGTGGGATATGGTAAAATCGGACCTTAAGAGCATCTAGTACACTGAGCAACTTGAGATCCATGGCCTGTATTGGCACCGGATATTGGTGGTAAGGACCAAAACAAAGGAGAGAACGGGCAGTGGATCCACAATCAGTTTTAATTGAAGCGTAGACTTGTTTGAAGGCAAACAACATGTTACTATGGGCACACAACCGGCGCTGGTCTTTTATAACATCATCGCCACAAGTTTGTAACACATGTAGAAACTTGATCTTACTAGCTTCTTTCGTACACAAGTTCTGCCAGCAAGAATGCACACGAAACTTGTTTGTTGAAAACCGAGATTTTGGATTTAATTCGGTTAGAACAAGATGATACCGGTAATTAAGCTTTCCCCAGCAGTTTATCATATAATCATCCAAAGTTTGTTTTCCAATCGGTTCAAGAAACCCCTCAGCACTCAACCGGTTGAAGAGGTAGTCTGTTTCGATATCATTATATGGAGGGAAAGCTCCCAAATAGAGAAATAACATTTTCAGATATTGAGGTAAATAATCATAGCTTGGGAAAAGTACCTCTGATATTTGATTATATGCATCCAGGAAGACTGAATTATTTTGCTTTTCGGCTACCTCAGTCCAGTATTCTTGGATACTCTTGTTGGCTTTTGATAGGAGCTCTTCAAAGATACTCTTGTTGGCTTTTGATAGGAGCTCTGCAACTATGACTATCATAAGTGGAAGACCTTCACATTTGTGGGCAATCTTCTTTCCCAATTCCTCAAGATGAGGAGGGAAACCCTCTTCACCAAACACCTTCTCACCAAGTAATTTATTACTTTCTTCTTCATTCAACAAGCGTATTGTACCCTCAGAAGCAAGATTCTTCAATTCTTCAATTCTTAGCCTGCTTGTAAACAAGATTCGGACATTCTCTTCTGGCAAGTTATCCATTACTCGTGTGTCCCATTCCCATACATCATCCAACACAATGAGACATTTCTTATCATTCTATCTCTCTTTCACGAGTCCAACTAATCTCTCATCGTCATCATTAAGCATTTGGTCGTGAGTGTTGGGATCCACTTGAGCTAGAATGCATCGTAATATTTCATTGTATTCACACTTTCTGCCCACCTTGACCCATGCTCGAAGCTCGAAATGTCTCCGAATCGATGGATCGTCAAATACTTTCTTAGCAAAAGTGGTCTTTCCAACCCCTGCCATCCCAACAACTGATAGCCACCCTCCATTTTCTGCAAGAAAATAATCCCTGGCTTGTTCAAATTCATCAGATAATCCAACCATCTTTGAGTTGATTCCACCAAAATCTATTCTTGAGGAAATAGGTTCGCCTTCTTCTTCAGGCATATTAAGCAGTTCAATATCATACTCCACCTCCATCACCATCACCCTCTCGACGAAGCAATCAACACTCTGTCGCAGAGTCTGCAGATCTACAGAGAAAGAAAAGCGATCTCTCTCACCTCCCGAGCTTTCGAGTTGGGGAAGAATCTGATGGGTGAAAACGGATTCTAGTATATCTTCGAATTCCCATACCGCCTCTTTGATTCGTTCATCCAAAGCATTCACCTTCGTCCTGATCTTGCTGTAGCCGGTGTCCTCCAATTTTAGCAGAACTTTCTGCAAGCGACCCATGGCCTCGTAGGCGGGTTGTAAGATTTGTGGAGAGGGAGGAACCACCGAAATGCGAGACGATTGTAGAATACGCTGAATGGTATTCTTGAGAGAAATCGCTGCACCATAAGCCGCCATCACTCAACTGAAATATGAATTATCAAACACAGCACGTAATAGTGGAGAGTTAGTGGTGGCGGAGGTGGTGGTGGTGACGGCAGTAGGTGGTGGGAGGATTTTTGGTGGTGTTACAAATAATTGAACTGTGTTGCAAATAATTAGAAGGTGCATTCCCCTCTTATTTTTCATAATCTCGATATCTCATGAAGAAGTTTAGAGGCCACTCTGTAGTTAACAAAAGTTTAGGGACTATATTCTACAAAGTACAAAAGTTCAAAGCTTTGAACTAGAACAGCCACTGAATGATAATGCACTTTTCTCTTATCCGAAACATTGTTTTTTTCGTCGCTCGAAATCGAAAGGATACTACCGGTAGGCAAATATTTCCTTCAATCTCTTCTTTTTCTTCACATTTCCGAGTTTCTATGGACCTAATTTTCCCAAGTTTATATGTTGATTCACGGTCTGCGTTATCTTTTATCGCGTGTTTGTATAGTTACTGATCATTAGTAATGAAGGTTAAACTGCTGCCACAGATTTAAATTGTTTAATTTTTTTTGGATGATCCGATGAGGAAATATTCATGATTTTTGTCCAATTTGTCAACTGTTGATGAAGAAAGCAGGCTTGTTGAGTTTCTGTGGATTTAGGCTATATTATACATAATTGAAGTGGATTAATCGGAACATTTGAGAGTTGAGATTTTGGAATTGTTAAGAAACGAATAATTCCGTTGCTTTAGTTTCGATAATTTTGAGTTTGTACGTATTCAAGTTCGTCATTTTGAGCTACTGATTGCAATGATTTTATGAATTGAAACAATGATAACTTTTAAGATCATTAGCTTGGAAGCATGTTATCAGAACTGGATCATTGGAAAGGATTCACTCGAAACCTTATATAATCGAAGATTTTGAAATTGTATACTTTTTTTCTTCAAGGATTTCCTGTCGACGCATTAGTTTGAAAATATGAAGGAAATGCTATAATTGCTTATAGTAGGCTCTAGTTACAAAATTATGAGGGAAATTACGTTTTGTAGAGTCTAACAGCCTTTTCTAGGTTCATGATGGATTGAAAGATCATAGGCAACAAGAAAGTAAAATTTGATATATAAGATGATCTTTAGTGTTGCACTGATAAAGATCACAGGAGTCCAACTCTTGAATGACAGTTGCTTAAACACTACAATTTAGACAAACATAAACAGTTCATGTCCATCATTACTATATAGCGAGATAAGACTTTTTATAAAGATTCAATTGACAATACTTAATATTTCTCCAACTTGCGTTCTTCCTGAATGTTTTTGCTAATATGAAACAATAACTCTGCTATTGGCCTACATAGAAGAAAAGCATTAAACTTTAGCATTCAGAGTGGCTCTAGATCTGCTAACTTCGTTTGTTTTGTAGGAAAAATGCAGCTTTTTAAACTAACACCCACAATAATTGTTGCGAATTTCAGAAGAGCGCCTCTGAGTCTCTTACATCTCACATTGATGCTGACTTTAACTTTTCTGGCATTACGTTGTTAATAAATCTGAATTTTCATTTGACGCACTTCATTGGATCTTTATTTACAGATTATCTGCTGAGGCTTGCAATCGTCTACAGATGGTTGCTGTCTGGATGACAGTTATAGCTTGCAATATGATCCTAAACAAAATATGAAGCTTTGGTCGGGAACTGATGTCGAATTGACTGGAATAGTAATTTAGTGCATTTTGTATCGATACGTTTTAAACCTGAATGTCAGGTGCAGACTCTGTTAACATTTTCAGCTCCATTTTATCATGCAAAGGCTTGGTTTTGTTAATCAGAGAGCTCCAAACAACTTCTTGAGAAAAATCAATGGACAAATCGATTTTGGTAGTTCCATGGTATATAGAAGCTTGTTTCGGGTTAAATGTAACTCGGTTGATTTGAAGGCAATGACTATATGCCAAACTGGGAATTCCTTACTTACTAGAACGAACACTTCTTATACACATTCATCTAAATTCAAAGGTATGCTGGATAATAATGTTGAAGAATTATCTGATGTTGATGATGATGATGAGCTCTGTCCAGTTGACTGTGTAAGAGAGTTTCATACTGATGAAGAATTCTTAATGATTCTTGAGAAGGCTAAAGAAACAAATGCATTAGTTGTTGTGGATTTTATAGAACTTCCTGTGGAAGCTGCAAATACATAGAACAGGGCTTTGCAAAGATATGCAAGGGATCTGGTGATCAAGATGCTCCTATTATTTTCCTGAAACACAATGTGAGTTACCTACAGATGATATTTGATGCTTATGAACTTCTCGTTCTTGAACCTCCTGGTAGTTTTGATTTTCTGATTATGGCAAAGATATTCAATGCTTGTGCTTGCTCCCAAAACAAGCTCTTTACTGATGTTCCCTGTCTTTTCTTCTGTCAACTACTTCAGGTAATTGATGAGTATGATGAACAATCTGAGGTTGCTGACCGTCTCCGAATTAGGGTAAGATATTTCACTAGCTTTCCTTTAGTATTCAATTATGGGAATTTGTGGATGGCAATTGGATATGAGTTTATATTATTACATGACCAGATAAGTATCATCATATAAATTTCATATTTAAGTCCAAGACCGAAAGAATGCTAGAGTATGTACAGTGTGAAACTTTTAAATTTTAATGATGTTTGGAGCTCTTCTTAGAGCTACCACACTCCGTGCACACTGCATATCTATAACTGAAAAATTGCAGCATGCGTACCATATCTCAAGTAAATTCATCTAATGCAGACTGTTCCACTTTTTCATTTCTACAAAAACGGCGTCCTACTGGAAGCGTTTGCAACCAGAGACAAGGAGCGAATACTCGAAGCCATTCTCAAGTACACAGTTTCTGCTCCTCAAGAAGTCAATTCGATTTCGTGAAGTTTATAGTATTTTTCTTGTATTACTACCATATGACTCTAGCGACACTCGTGCATAGATTATTCAGTCGCCACAGTTGTAAACTTACTACATGTTGAAACTCAAAGAGCAGAACAAATTGTACTTGATATATCATATTTGTGGGTTGTTAAACTCGATTGTATCACTGGAACACTAGATTAAAGCAAATATCAACTCTGTTTCAGTGGATGAACATCTTGTTTATCTTTATGCCCGAAATTTACTAGTTTGGAGAGTTTGGACTCCCTGTTTACTATGCATTTGATCAATGTAGTGAAGTAGATTTTCTTGAAATTTCTCCTTGAAATCCCTTCATTTCTTGAACATCAGATTGCCCAGATATGAGATTAGATGCATCTGGAAATCTGCATTCTAGTTTGGCATTGTTGTTAATTGCCGCCTTCACTAAATTCACAATCACAACATGACTTTTCAGACGTTTTAGTTACAACACAATCTTCCATTTTTATTATTATTTTGCAATTATAACACTCCCAGATTTTTTTTGTTGAGTGACATTTATATAATGGTTTTTGGTTTGTGAATTGGTTATGTTCGGTAGAACATGGCATTTTCGTGTACTTTATGTCAGATTACACTTGCTAGGCAAATAGGGTGTTATAATTGCAAAAAAAAAATTAAAAATTAGTATTATAATTGCAATGATTGAAAACTCATATTGTAATTAGAAATTCCTCTTTTTATTTTATTTTCTATAGTAGTCTTTCACATTTAAGGTTGCGAATTTTAACGAGGTATATGTGGACATCATATACTTGAACATCCTAATGATATAGTAATATCTTACCAAAGTATTAAAAAATAACAAAATATGGCAAAAATGTTAGAAAAGAGGGGCCTGAATCCTGAGATAATAGTAAAAAAAAGAAAAGAAAAAAAATAGTAGTACATTTATTTGTGAGTATGCTCTCCAGCGGAGAGTGGGGGCACTATATGGACCGTACTACCCATTGTTTTCATACAACAATGTCTCATCACACACCTGCTTCATTCTAAGCCTCTCATAAAAAATAAATATAAAAACACGCCACTTTATGTAAGAACAAAAATGGTCTTAACACTTGGCCTCAAGCATGTGGAACAACATCCCATCTAGGGATGCCCGGTTTTTTTGGAACCGGCGGTTCGAACCGGAATCGGAACCGGCGAAAACGGTTAAACCGGAACCGTAAATTCGGTTCCGGCGGTTCGGTTACGGTTACGGTTTCGAAATTTTGTGTAACATCCGTAAAAAGGGGCTAGTCGAAATAGTGAGTTTTCCGATCGTCGGACAAGGGTTTCGACGATAATTTGAAAGTAATTAATTAAGTAAATTGAGATAGAATAAGTTAAAAATGGAATAAAAAGAGAAAGAATATATTTATACAATTAAAGGACAAAATTAGGGTTTTTGCCGATGATTTCTTCGAAATCGTCCGAGATATTAATTATAAGGTTAAATATCAATTTAAATGAGATTAAGGGACTAAAATAAGTATAATGTGAGGTTTGGAATAATTAAGGAATTATGAGAATGATTTAAGAAAATAAAATAGACGTTTTCGGGAAATCGAATAATTTAACGATCGAACCTTAGTTCGATTATAATTTATAATTATTCTAGACATTAAATGCTATATGTTGATATATAGAAGTGTGATATATGATATCATATGATAAGTAAATAAAATAGTATAATATAATGGTATAATTGTAATATTTGAATTAATTAAAGGATAAAAAGGGAATTTTGCAAACAAAAATAAAATATTGGTGTTAGAGACATGTAAGGACCGATTTTTATGTCTTGAAAGAGGTGAGGAAGTGATAAGGTGATAAGCTTAGACTTTAGTCAAAAATTATACACTAAATAATTAGAGAAAAATATAGAAAAATAAAGAAAATTCTAGAAATTAAACTAAGGCTTATAAATAGCCTCTAACCCCTCATTTCAGCCAATTTTCGTTCATTATGCACACACACACATATGAGAAAATTTCCTCTTCAATTATAAGGCTCGTTTGACGTCGAATTCGTCGGGTAATCGCGTATACGTCACCTATTCGA
>JAYDZE010067404.1:0-25373 GCA_034509125.1 Monilaria moniliformis | reverse complement strand
AATTCTTCCTTCTTGTAGGGCTGATGAATGGAATGTCAACAAATGGACGTGGGAAGGTACTTTGAAAGTTATTAGTAAAGGAGAAGAATGCATTATTCGTTTGGAGGATAAGACAACGGGTGGATTTTCTCGACTTTCTAGTGGGCATCAGTGCTGCTTAACTATCCATATTTCGTCAAGATTCTGTCTCATTTAATGAGTTAATCTCTATTATATATAACAGGTGAGCTGTATGCTCGGGCATTTTTGAGAGATGGGGAGCCGCATCCTGTGGAGGCTGTAATTGATAGCAGCAGGTAAAAGAATTGGTCACAATTGAAGTCACCTGCTCGAGAAAAATCTTGTTAATGTTAAAACTCTGTGGTTCAACTTTTGAGACCACTATTGGTTCCTTTGCAGATATTTCATTCTTCGGGTTGAAGAGAATATTGGTAGTCTGCAGAGCTTCCTTCTACAATATTTACTTTATTGTGTTCTATTGATATTCTTCAAATGATTAGATTTTGGATCTTCTTTGAAGAAGTAATTTTGTTTCTTCTTCTTTTTTCTTCTTCTTTTTCATGGCCATGGTTGCTGATATTATTCTCTATAAAATCAACTAATGTGGACAGAATTACAGGCTATTCAGTACCTTATGGATGATTAATGCAACACTGTAATTTTGCAATGTACTGTTAAGAATATTTACCACTAATATAATGTCTTACCCTGTGTTTTTGTGCTCTGAATAGATAATAGACATTACAGTAGGGATTGAGGTCATACATAACCAGTAGGGATTGAGGTCATACATAACCAGATATATTTGTGCATTATTCTCGAGCATCTTGTTTTGATCTTTGAATTATATGCAAAGCTTTATTCACCTGGAAACATAACATACATTCGGGTCAGAATAAGTTACTAATTCAATTTTTAGTAATAACTTAACTACATCCCTCTTATCCTGTTCATTTGTATTTTTATCATTTTCACTCATGTTGAAGGTGACACTACTAGACAAGCTATACAGACATATATAGTTGCTACCTCATAGTCTTGAGGAAGTTTCCTGAACTTTTGCTAGTTCAAACTAGATTTACCGTTTCACTTGCCATTTAGTGCTAATCCAATTAGTTTAGTGAAAGGTCCACTACATATCAGGGTTGATACATTCCCAACAATTTGTAAATGAATATATAGTACAGGTTTTAACATTTTCCAACTTAAAAAAGGCATATATAGTATTGACTTGTGTTCTGGGGTAGAACAATTGAAGAATCATATTGCTCTGAATCTGTAAGTCTGGTTAACTCACTTCATCCGTATGTTTTCCCCTATTACTGACAATTTGGGTCCGTCTTCTTTCTCAAGTCGTGATAATCATTTGCAGACTGCATAGCCTTGTTGATTTTGCATCTTAGCTTTTAGTATGTACTATTTTTAGTTATTTATTTTCATATATGTACATAAACAGAAATGATACTGACTCGTTACGGTTCATGCAGATGGGCGCCTTCGCCATGCTTTCATTGGTATAGGATTTCGAGAAAGATCTGAAGCATATGACTTCCAAGCTGCTCTTCACGACCATATGAAGTACTTCATCTCCTTGTTTCATTTGCTTTCCCTTTAGCAACCATGTTTAAAGGCGGTTTTACCCCTCGTTGTTGTAGTCTAAAGTACAACGGCCTTAAAACTCTCTACTGCCAAGGCTTTAGGTGAATTATTTTCTTCAATCTATAGGTATCTTAATAAGAAGAAAACTGCAGAAGAGATGGAGCATCAGTACCAGCATTCTTCTTCAGTCGATTATAGTTTAAAAGATGGGGAGACCTTAGTGCTTCAGCTGAAGAAAGTAATATCTCAAACACCATCCTATTACTGTAAGATAATTGCATATGCTCATCTAATCTCGTTTCTCTTTTTCTATGAAACAGAAAGAAGGTGGCAGCATAAGATCCAAGTTTTTCGAGCAGAAATTGAGTAATCTTTCTTTGGATGACAAGTCTAAAAACAAAGAAGGCTCAGTAAGTATCAAACTGCCCCCTCCTCCTGCACCCCTCTCACCAGTTGATGCTCCGGATAGGCCTCCGTTAGGAATTTCCCCTAAAGTTAGCCCAGGCAAATCTTTTGAAAATGAAGAATCATCTGGAGTGGAAAAATGTCAAGAAGGTGAAGCAGAAGCCACCGAGAAGAAAGAACAACACAATGCACCAGATGATGATTTCGGGGATTTTCAAGCAGCCAGGTAGTGGGGATGCTAAGAGAGGTTTGCTTCTGCTTGAATCATACCAATCCTTGTTCTTTACCTTTAACTTAGGTGTCGGAGCTTCGTCCTGCTAATCTTGAGAGAGTACGATCTTTGCGGTGCGGTTGGTACTTGTGTGTGGAAGTCTTGTGTTGTGTATATTCGCTTGTGTCTTGATCAAACTGGTGCACTTTATATATTGATTTAGCTACACTCACCATGAATGCCTGTCTACTTAGTCATGTGAGTGGTAATTGGAGTAGTCTTTTTAGTCCTATACTAATGGGATTCTTGGTCTTAACAAAATAATTAGTTCCAAAAAAGAATTAACTAAGGTTAATTATAATATCTACCCGATGCGTTTTTCAATTCTATCACAACCTTTGCGAGCTCCGATAATAGAATTCATACATATTTTAAAGGTCAAGTTAAATCGAATGATTAGGATAGTGATAATGACATTCACTGTAGTTGATATTGACATTCTTGATCATGGATATTATCATATTAAAGTTCTTCCCTCGACATAATTTTTGGCTCAAGGCTGGGAAAAAAACAAAAAAGGGGGAAACACGTTTTGAATAATTCGTTACACAACTTCTTAAATAAGGACTAAATTAGAAGAAAAAAAATTATTTCGAAAGTTTATGGCCAAAAATAATTTACACCACTTTTGTGTTTGATTTTTAGTTCGTCAGATTGTAACATTTTATCGTGTGGTGTAGTGCTTTGATTGTTCTGATCTAGGTTATTCGTAATTTCGAAAAAAAGATTAGTTTTCTAATTATAAGGATTATTCAAGAGAATTGGATTCAAAACATTAAATATCTAATTAATTTGTCGTGCCAACTACTCAATTACGTAGGGCAGTATAATTACATTAGAAAACATTTTTATTCAAAATCATGCCATTTTTGCCCTATAAACACTTCTGAGAAATTCGAGTATTTTTCCGGCAACTAATTAAAATGATTAGTGAGTTTTGCATAGCTTTTATTCACATAATATTAACTATAGCCTTTAGAATTAATATTAATTTTTTAAATTATAAGTCATTAACGATCTTTTAGAAGCTCGCCTACAAAGTACCACATTGTATTTTATCCCACCTAATCTAACATTAAGTATTATAGATTAAAGAAAAATACACTAAGAAATTACTTTAATTCATACCCACAATTAGATAATAAATATTCTAGCATTCTAATAATCAGAAGTTCAAAACATTTTGATTAAAAAAAAAAACCCGATTAGAACGAACAATGTCCATCAGCCAAGTTAGAAAATTAGACGTCCAAACAGAAATAGAAAGACTCATAGCAAATATTTGAGCATATGATTGATCAATTAACAATTTTACATTGTATTATTCAAGATGTTTATTCCTTTATAAACCAGATTATTCCTTTTGATTCATGTATTATTATTAAGGGATAATTTGTCATTTAAATCATAACTTTTCGTTGACTTCTGGTTACTCTAATAATTTTTGAAACTGGAACATAAAATCACAACTTTTCATATATTGTCAATTATCCCATGGATTAAAATTTCGGTGAAATTGGTGGTGACGTGTTGGCCGGAATTAAACGAAAAGTTATGATTTAAATGACAATTATCTCAACGACATCGTTTTGAAGAACGAACGTTTTGTCCACGTCAGAAATTCCGGCTAACACGTCACCACCAATTTCACTCGAATTTTGATATATGAGATAATTGAGAAAATGTCAAAAGTTATGATTTTATGTTCCAGTTTTCAAAGTTATGAAATTTACCAGAAGTTAACGAAAAGTTATGATTTAAATGGCAATTATCCCTAAAATAATTAGAGTAGTGATAAATATACATAAATTGTACATATATAATTATGTTTTTAGGTATTTTGCATTTAAAATTAATTTATAAATACTAAGTAATTTAAAATAAATTAATATATTACATATTTATCCTTCTACAATTATTTAGGAAAAGATTAACTTTTTCCAAATTAGATATATGCAGATTTAGGAAAATATTAACTTTTTCATTCGATATCTATATATTTATCTCCAAATCAAATTATAAATCATGTGAATTTATCATATGTGAATATACAGAGATGACTAACATTTTGGTCTATACGTTATCTTTGTGGCTCTGTTTGAACTTTGAAGGATCTATCTAACCAATTTTTCAATCATATCTTTGAAAATATAATAAGGGCAATATAGTAAGAAAATAATATAATTAGTAATAAAACCAGTTTAAATAAAACCAACACGGTACAATTTAAAATTTAAGGATATTGTGTATGTATAATTTATGTATATTTATTTTTTTCCAATAAATTAATATATACTTCCACATAAAAGAACAAAAGAAGAGTAGATGAAATTATGTTTGACTCTCGTTGTATTATTATTCTCTTTGCCAACCACATCATGGTGGGGGAAAGACAACTACTCGCCAACCACTGCAATAAATGTAATCTCCCAAATGTGTCTACTTTGAAGATGACTATCTATCTAATTTTATCTTTAAAACTGAATAATTACATAATACCATGGATTTAATTTACAATTAAATCTTATATATACTGTATTATGATATCATAATTACTTTACATTATTTTTTAATGGGAGGAAAAAGAGCTGTGGAAATTAAATCGAAATATCTCTCTTTTTATACACAAGAGGTCCATGACTTGATGCCCTAGAGGAACTATTATTTTTCTTTACTAATGCTAATCATATGTGTACTAAAATTCAGTTTCCACATTTTTATTATTTAAATTTTCCTCCTCAAAATATAAAGGGTTAGTTAAACATAAAAGAAATCATAAATTTTGAGATGATTTGCGATCTTAACCAACGCTTTAATGTTCACAATCCCATGCAATAACTAATCATATAATCAACATGATCATTATTGAGGGCGCAGAAAAAGACTGAAATCCTTTAACTTCCGATTTTTCGATCTTCGAAGCATCAATACAATAAGGACCAAAGGCAATTTTCAAGAATTTCCACAAATTTCTTTTTTAAAATGTTGTTCCCCAAATATTGATGAATACAATAGCAAAAGGAATCCATTTTGTTTATTTGGAAACTAGTCTTTCAATCTATCATAAATTATTTTTCTTAACTATTTTTAATTGTTACTTCTCGTTATTCATGGATGTTGTCTTGATTGTGGAGAGTTGACTTGAACACAAATTTTGTAGTGCTGATTTCAATTACATTTTATTTATAAGATTTAAATCCTAAAATTCTAAATTACACATGTAAGTGTCCGTCCGATTGCAGAAATAGCCAAAATGGAGTGGCAACAACATAATTTAAAGTTTGCGGGTATCAATATGCAATTACTCAAAACCTTGTACATGAAAAATGAAAAGATTTTCTTCAAATTGCGAAATACTAAAAAATTTACATATTTTATTGTAGTTGACCAAAATGTAATTCATTTCATTTGAAAGCAACATTAAAGAATATATATTATCTCGATGGAGTTGCTCTTCAATTAAATTATACACAATAAACAAAAGGATATTTCTTGTGTATGTATGACGATTTACCTTAAACGAGAGAAACGCATTTCAATAGATAATGATTTTTTCAGATTCAGGAATTTTGAACTTTGAAAAGTTATTAAGGGGTAAATATAAAAAGACAGGAAAATAGAAAGAAAAATACAAAAGCAAAAATGAAAACGAAAAAAGGAGGTAAATAATCATAAATCCAGAAACTGCGAAAAAAACTGCAGTTTTTCTGGTACTGAACGAGCTTATCGCTTAATTCAATATATACAAATCGATGTATAAGCAACAGAGTGCATAAACACCAAGAGTCGCAACTTACATATGACAACAAGATCTATCAGAACATGGAATAGCAGAAATATATAAACATAATTTTCATAATTTCCCAAGCTTCTTAGTTAGCTTCAGATAAAGAAAAATATTTATGTGGGTCCAGGTAAATGGGATTCTATATATACTGAAACGCCAACGAATCCAGTTATGCAAAGTAGCACAAACAGGATCACGTGGCTTTATGTTACAGATTATGCGAGACTAACCTGCCTCTCCCAGCGCACATCATCAGAGAATTGTGTAAGAGCAGCTCTAGGATCACCGTTTGATATGGATAAGTAGTATAGGGCAGTGCCATCATCGACATGCATACTCCTCTTCAACGAGTCGATCACCCTTTTTTTGCCTCGTTCAGTGGTCAGCCTATGCAGAAGGGAATTCAGATTTCTGTCAGGACTGCCCTCAAGATACAGTACTGCAACCTCTCTCTTTGCATGAGTGTCCACTTCTATGTAGCATGTGGAACCTACGAGCATTTCTGGGTTGCTAACAGGGATCAGCAGACGCTCCCTAGAGTATATCCCATGGTCACTCATCATGTTGTTTAACCGCTTGATGTCCATAACCTGTCAAGGTTGGATAATCATCAATGCTCTGCGCAGTGTAAAGCCTTTATACGCAATATATAGCTGCATTCATCCGCACAGCAC
The DNA here is from genome assembly GCA_034509125.1 of Monilaria moniliformis. NCBI lineage: Eukaryota > Viridiplantae > Streptophyta > Magnoliopsida > Caryophyllales > Aizoaceae > Monilaria > Monilaria moniliformis. Next base: position 18,637 of record JAYDZE010067404.1, on the reverse strand, counting down.
AGAAAAATGAGGACAAAACTTTATGTATTGATAATTTGATATGGGCATGAAAAAAATCCATACAAGAAACTCACCGTAGCAATTGACATCTATAAGAATAACAGAAACTTTTAATTTACGAGCCACTGTATCTCAAGACACAAACTAAGATTAACAAGACAAACAAGCAGAGCCGGAGCAGTACAACTATCATTACTGATTCATATTACCCAAATTCAGCCCATATAATGTCTGACGACAAAGCATAGTACAAACTTGGAGTGATATGCATTTGATCGATGTGATATTCCATACATTGCTTCAAAACTCTTAGCATTGACATATTCCCCAATGTTTTTCATTTATATATAAACACAAGAAGAACGTCATAAGAAAATTTCCAATTTGAAAAGCATTTCACAGCTGTGATAGTTATTGGCAAAAAGCATGAGCTGTAACATTTTACAGCTACTTTGAATCGTTGCCCACAAACTTAATTACAATCTTGGGGATAAAAAAAAAATGAAAGACAAGCGCCCTACATTTTTGTCCCGACAAGCGCCCTACTTTTGTCAAGCCACAAATTCTCAGGAATCTCAATATGCATCATAAGTGATTGGGCTTAACCTCATATATTAGCTAGCAAGAGGAATTTCACGAGTCAATAGTTCACAGCCACGCGCGGAAAAGACAATAACAAAATTACCGTATTCATCAGATACTATCTAAAGAAGAAAACGTAACTGGAATCCTCTAAACTAATCTATTATAGGTTATTGTAACACAAGTCACCGGAAGCATATAGACTGGGTTTGTGCACAATCACAATTCGCGAAAATAAACTCGATTATCACTCATAGAATACCTGAACAGTATACTTAACAGCGAGGCTAGCAACGGAATCGCTGCGGGAGAGGCGGTGAGAGACGGCGAATTTCGAAAGGGAATTATCTCTCCAGAAGCCGCTAGAGCTAGGTTTTCCGACGATGTCTCGAAGCTTCCACGGGGAAATGAAAGCTTGAATCTGCATCTGGCTATCGGAGGCCACCGACTGCCAGAGGCGACAGACGCAAGCGGCGCGGGCAAGATCGGAGAGCGACAGCTTTTGGAGTATGGCGCGGAGAGTATCCTTGCATAGGAGAGCGGAGAAATTCGAATTCATCGGCGAGATCGTGGTGTCGGCGGAGGATGAGGAACAGAGCGGGCGGAGGAGGTCATGCGGCGGCGAGAGCAATGGCGGCGGCTGTGGTGGTGCGTCGTCGTCGTCGCCGCCGCAGCAGCCCATTATTACTTTTGGTGCGGATGAGGCTTTTGTTCGTGTGCGTTTCTCCGCCTTTGGTTAGCTGTAGTTTTCTAGTGGGGATTTACGTCTATTGATTCGTTTTTTCATTTCTACGGGAAAAAAATAGGCAGTGCTATTAATTACGAATATCAATACTTGATTGTTGCTATTTATTAGAGAAAAATCATATGTTTATTGACTACTTTTGCTTATTAAACTCGTGGGATAAATTTCGAACCCCACCGAACAACAAAATAATTCAAGATATTTTAAAGATTATGTATTAATTTATAGGGTTATTCTTGTATATTAAATTAAGGTGTTTTTGGTAAAATGAATTTGTAATTGATTTGAAATTATAATTATATGAAATTAAATTTGAAGTTATGGTATTTTAATTCAATTCTAAATCATTTGTTTGGTAAGTTAAAAATTAAATATATTGCACACACACATCCACACTGCACATAAACACACACTGCACACAAACACACACGACACCCCAATACATATACTGCACACAATACACACAACACACACGACAACAGGGCACACACAATACATACACACACACTGCACGCAATACACACACGGCACACAAAATTACACACACGACAATATAGCACGCACAACTGCACAGACAAACAACACATAACAAACACAAACACAACACATACAATTGCACACACAACTCAAAATATATAGAAAAATAATATATAATTACATAATGTATATATAAAAAAAATCAATAAAAATCAATTTAAAATATTGTTTGTGTTTTGTGTATGTTCGAGAGATACTCAATTTATATTTATTTGGTTTTTCAAATTTTTACTTTAGTTATAGAATTGGATAAATTTGGAATTGAAATTCAATTCAAAATCCAAATCTTTTTATAGTATCAAACAATAGATTTGAAATTAAAAGCTCTATTTCCAAATCTAAATCCTTAATTCTGTGATATCAAACCTGGCACCAATAAAGTCTTAATTTCATATTTATTTATTTTAAAAAATTCTTATAGGGTTTTCATTATCCAATTCTGTCTTTTAAATGATATTTCTCTCTATTTTCACGGGAAAATTCTTTTGCAATTACTTATATATTATTCAATTACTTTCTTAATGACAACATGAGATAGAATAACCACCTCGAAACAATTGTATATATACACAATAAACCATTTCTCCGTCAAGAACAAGGCAAGAAAACGAAAACCCTACAAATCAGCATAACACGAGTGCCCAAAAATTTAAAATTCAATCAAAAAGGTTGCAAAGTTGAGCTGAAAATTAGTTGGGAATATTTTGAATATTTGCATTCACTAGATTAGTGGGGTAATACATATTTAGTATAAAATGTTTCACCAATATTTTATATTGGTATAAAAAGTTTTAAGTTTGCATAAGTCATACAAAATGTTTTTATCGTGTTTCAGTTTAATACATTCCGTCAATTGCGATTAAACGTCGTTAAGTGGACTGCATACGTGACATCGAGCGTGTACATGGCATCTAAGTCACACCTCCAACTTTCGGTGTATATACATCATTTATACAAAATGTTTCACCAGTATTTCATATTGGTACAAAAAGTAATTGACAGAATGTATTAAACTAAAATACGATAAAAATATTTTGTATGACATATATAAATTTGAAACTTTTTATACTAATATAAAACATGAGTGAAATATTTTGTACTAAACATGTATTTATTCCGTAGATTAGAAGTATTACTTTCAAACGTAAGAGCACAGTTGCGTCTTCCTCTTCCTTTGCGTGTCTCCTCCAACATACAAGAACAAGGCAGGACAAAACATCACACCTTATCCTCTCTCTCTCTCTCTCTCTACAGCTGGAATTCCAAGATTCATGGAGTCTGCCCTATCTCTCTCCACCGCTAGAATGCTTGCTCGCTCCCCCTTTCAGCTTCACGGCCGGGGCCGCTTCGGCCTCCTCAACATATACCCCCAATTTCGCCGCAATATCAATTATTACCTCCCGAGATTCCCCTTCAAATCACACGGTCGTCACATCCTCCAGGTTTCCGCCTCCATATCTGCGAGGCCGTCCTCCGAGCTGCGGAAGAAGCCCAACAACTCGGAGCCCGACGACAAGCTCGCCGCGATACGCGAGCTCTTTGTCAGGCCCGATATCAACATTGATGCCTATATCATTCCATCTCAGGATGCTCATCAGGTTTGCCGCAATTTTCTAATTTTTTAAAATTAAATTAGGGATGGAAAAGCAGAGTTCCTATTTATTAAGCAATACTGTTCGGTTACAAGATGTTTAAAATAGGCAAAACTTACAGATGTAGTAAGTGCTGGAATAGAGTGAGAAATAACTGGAGAAGGAAATCCTCACTTGTAGAACTTTTATATTTTCCCCTTATTTTCAGTATATCGTAAATTAACCGTGAACCAGATATCTCGATTGTAGCGTTAGTTGCACACCATATTTCTGAAATTTTCACTTCTATCGTAAAATTAGGTGATTTATTTATATGTCTTGCTTCATATTAAAAACAAATGAAAATGAAGAAAAAATTGGGTACTAGAACGTTAAACTTCAGGTCCTAATAATGTCATTCACAAAAAAGAAAAAGAAAAAAGACCCTCTCCTTGTTGGATTACACACACAATGCTACTTTAGTCTTCAATCTATCCCAGATCTTATCTGAAGAATTCAACATGTTCAAGTTCTCTTATTTCTTTCCAGCCAAATGGCCTATCAAAGTAGGCGGAGATGATCCTCCAAATATTCTGCCCTCTATGGCTAATATCATAACCCAAGTCCAGGAAGTATAGATATCTATAAGAGCTTGGCATAACCCGGAATATGCTTAGCTCCTTAACCACTGTACCCCACAAATGTAAGTAAAAGTGCAGTGTTGGAATATGCCTTGTCTTGGAACATCTTAGCCAAGTTAAGATTTGTCTTATGTCTAAGACGTCTATTCCTTCATATCAAACATCTTAACTTTTCATTAAACATTGTGGTTGTAGTTTCATAATCTTACTAATGTCTTGTCCAATTTCAGAGTGAGTTTATTGCTGGGTGTTATACAAGAAGAGCATACATATCAGGTTTTACTGGTAGTGCAGGCACTGCTGTTGTCACTAAAGATAAAGCAGCTCTTTGGACTGATGGTCGCTACTTCCTCCAGGTCTGGAAGTGGATGACTAATATCACTCTCGTTCACTTTGACCAACTGTTGCTAGGATTTGTTTATGTTGCTAAGTATTTCCTCTTCTTGTCATTAATAGGCCGAGCAACAGTTATCCTCCAGCTGGATTCTCATGAGGGCTGGTAATTTAGGAGTACCTACAACAAGTGAGTGGCTCAATGGAATCCTGGCTCCTGGCAGCAGAGTTGGGATAGACCCTGTGAGTAAAATCTTAATTCCCATACCGTGTTCTGTCATGTGATTATTTCAACCAATTGAATATATGTAACTGCATTTTGTAATCTATGAAACTCACTGTCGTGATGATAATTTACCATTTTAGCCCGCTATTACACAAACCTATCACCATTAAGCCCTCTTACATTGGGGGTTGGGGGCCCTGTCAAGTGTTCTAGTATTATGGTTATTTTGCATAACCTTAAGATGGTCATTGCCTTGGTCTTTCTAGTAGGATAAGCATGCCTGATATGCTTTGGTGCTGAGAGGCTCTATTCAGAAATTGATTGGATGTACTTTGGGTCCTCTAACGGTTGCTTAAGCGTAATTTGCATAATCAAGATATATGTTGATGTACATGCAGGAAATTTCTGACATAAATATATTTAAACATCTTCTGAAAGCCTGCATGTTTTGTTTGACTAACAATGTATAGATCAGCAAGTTCCAGTGGATTTTGGGCAGAACTATATTTGAGATTGGGAAATTCTGAGTTTTCCAACTGACCAGATCCAGAGTTCTTCTGTAGCTAGCACAGCTTGACCATTTCTGTCTAATAGTCAGGGTACCTAGTCCTTGCTTACTGTATCCTTCCAAATCTAGAATCAAATGCTTCTGCAGTTGACTATTGATCTGTTACATGGAGAGTATACTATTTTTTCTGTAGGATAAATTATGATGAACAATCATCGGAGTAGTTATTATTAGATCGTCTTTTGTTATTCAATCAAGGTTTTGAAGTCGGATTCTTAGCAAAGAAGCTTTCTCAAATAATTTGTAGGAATTCCACTTGCTAGAAATTGTTTTTCAAATTTCCTTGTACTTGTTGTTCGGGTTCGGCTATCCCTATATAGTTAATTTTTCTTCGTTTTGACATTTATAGAGTTCATATTTTCTTCAGTTATATCCATCTGATCCCAGTTTTCCATCTTTCCTTGGTTTTTGCGAAGGGTTCAGTTCCTGTTTTCTTCCGATTCTGCGGATGAATTGAAAGAGGCCATATCTCAGAAGAGTCATGAGTTGGTGTACGTGTATGATGTTAATCTTGTGGATGAGATATGGAAAGATTCCAGACCAATGCTTCCAAACAGACTTGTCAGAGTTCATGACCTGAAATATGCTGGTGTAGATGTGTCGTCCAAGCTGTCTTCATTGAGATCTGAACTAACTAATGTTGATTCATCTGCAATTGTTATCTCAATGCTGGATGAGATCGCATGGCTGTTGAACTTGGTAACCTTTCGAGCTTTGTAATTTTCTGTCCTTTAGTAAATCAAATATTGCTAACCAGAAGTACAACATGAGTATCTGCTTTGCTGCCCCAACTCAACAACCAAGAATTAGAGAAAAAAGAAATTCCCCAAATGTTTTAGCAGGTGCATGTGCATGGTCCTTCCTTGTGGATGGGCATCTTTAAACTATAAAAAAGCCTCAAAATGGAGGATTTCGTGCTCTTAAAAAGGTGCTTTGATTTAAAAATATCAGAAGGTGTGGTGTGCTTATAGATTATTGTGGCATCAATACTTGTAAATCCAGATATTTTACAGTAATAAGTAAGCAAATTTTATATTTATCTAATATTTTGCTTTAGCATTCAGACTATACACCATACTAGTTCCATTTGTTTTGTGGCTAAATCAATAGAAAGGTTTTGGAATTGTTAGGTCCCATCTCTAGCTCCTCTAGGGTATAATATCAAATATTTTATCTTTTTCATTTGAGGATATTATTGAATGGCAGCAAACATCATCTAACTTGCGATCGCTGCTTCTGAATCTTATGTTTTGTACTTCGGCTGCATTCTTAGTGCCCTAGGTATTCTTTTTGCTTAGCTGCACGGTCCCAGGACCTTGAAGGATTATCTTTGCATTTGAACTTTTTAAGTTGGTTCACCAATCAGATATTGTATGCCTAAATAGGGACTATGTAAAAAGGTTCCCTTTGGATCGTATTCTTCATTCACTGATGGTGTGTTATGGACATGCATTGTGGTTTGGGCATGAAGAAACCACAAATAAGTTTGAAACTTTATCTGACTCTGGCTATTGTCTCCGCTTCACTATTAACCTGTGAATTCTTTTTGACAGAGAGGTAGTGATATACCACATTCACCAGTCATGTATGCCTATTTAATCGTTGAGATTGATGGAGCAAAATTGTTTATAAATGATGCCAAAATCAACCCTGATGTAATGCATTATTTGAAGAATGCTGGGATTGAGTTGAGACCATACGAGTCCATCCTTTCTGAAGTTGAAAGGTGCAGGCCCTTTTCCACAAGTTTGTTTGAGTTCCATTTTCCACTTCCATCTCTACTACCATATGGTTTACTGGATCAGAAACTTTACAAAAGAATATGTTCACCACAAAGATGAATGTTATCAAAGCAGAAAAGTATTTGACCAAAGATATTCCGCAAAAGATGCTGATGATTAGTACTTACAGTTGCTATCTGTTGCTTTGTGGCCTCTAGACAAACCTGAACTTTCAAATGGTATCCCCAGGACTTTATATTGATTTGAGCCACTTCACATGATCCATGGATAATCTTATTTGTGTTTCTATCTCTTCAGATTTACTGATACTTAATTGGCCAGCATACTTAATTGGCCAGCATACTGACCTATCTGACATTGCATTTGTTTTAGCAGAAGTTCACAGTTTTTATTAACTTGTCCAGAGTTTGCTGTTTGAAATTAAAATGGAAGCACTTTTTGCACAGCAATTTGAATGTGATTTCCAGATTCATTTGTCTCTTATAAAGCAGATATGCAAAATCATTCGGTCTCATGTAGAGCAGATGTTTTTAATTGACCATAATTTCTTTTTGCAGTTTGGCTGCAAAAGGGGCATGCCTTTGGTTGGACATATCATCTGTTAGTGTTGCAATTGTGAATGCTTTCAAATCTGCCTGTGATAAGTACTCTGGCACTTCCGGAAATGTTAATAAAAACAAAAGGACTGCGGCAAATGGCCCAGTCAACAAGTCACGTGGACCTGCTGCAGTGTATAAGAGCTCGCCTATTTCTTTTGCTAAAGCCATAAAAAATGAAGCTGAATTAGAAGGAATGCGTAACTCTCATCTGAGGTAACTGCATATGCAAATTTGCTCTTTTTTATAATTATTTGCACTCCACCTCTGAGGTAACAGAAAACCATTACAGTAGCATATTGAAAATGCTTCTTCTTCTTCCGTTGTTGTTGTTTTTTTTTTTTTTTTTTTCTGTTTACTTTTGTCTCTACAAATACTTTTCAACTCACTTTTGTTCACAAGATTAGGTGGCATTTTTGTTTTTCATATCATTGTTAAGAATATGGCAATTCAGGTCCAGTTAAGTGTGAGGGACCTTTTGCAGGGATGCAGCAGCTCTAGCCCAGTTCTGGGCATGGCTAGAGGAGGAAATTGGTAATGGTGCCATTTTGACAGAAGTAGATGTTGCGGATAAGCTTCTTGAATTCCGATCTAGGCAAGATGGTTTTCTGGACACAAGTTTTGATACTATAAGTGGTACATAATTGTACTCCTTTCCTTGTCTTTCTATTTTGGGCACTATGGATGATCATTGATACTTTCCTCATCAATTCTTTGAGTATCCCGATAAGCACGAAGATAATAGTCAAAGCTATCTTTATCCAACTGAAATCTTAATTAGTGATAGTTCACTAAATAAGAATCTGTGGACAGTAATTCTAATTAGTCTATTGTGTGACTTATCACCATGGGCTAGTGATATGCTGACACTATAGAGTCTCTTGTGAAGTAAATGTTAAAGGTAGATGGAATATATAATGATTGCATTCAGGAATTGTGGATTTCTGGAACTCTGGTGGAAAATTTTGTATATTGTCCTGACCTGTGTGCATAGTTATCTCATGATTTTAGGCTCAATCCACTAGCAAATAACTAATTCATATTCCGGAAGTTTGAATTGGGATAGTTGATTCCTTGAAATATTGACACTTCGGAGTAAATCAATTAGGTCTTTCAACTGTAGAGAGATTGGTTGTGGCAAATGAGGTCTGACCTGTTGCAAGTTAACAAATGGATTTATTCCGTTATTCCGAACAATATGATATGCAGTCTGCTAAAATTAGGCAATAGAGTTGTACATGTCCTATGTTTTACTCATTTGTATTGAACTATTATACTAGCTGATTTGTTTTCCTAAATGAGATAATGGGTCTGACTACGCCAACATGATTATATATAGGTTCCGGTGCAAATGGTGCAATCATACATTACAAACCAGAACCTAACAATTGTAGCATAGTAGATCCTGAGAAACTCTTCCTACTGGACAGTGGAGCTCAATATATTGATGGAACAACTGACATCACTAGGACAGTACACTTCGGCCAACCTTCTTCATGGGAAAAAGAATGTTTCACCAGAGTCCTTCAGGTAATGTTCTTTCATCTGTTTTTTGTTCAGTCGATTACATTTACAATTCTCTGGAAGAAGAATTTACTCATTGATGTAATGATCAAATACTATGGTTCTCTTCAACAATGGGTCGTTGGCAAACATGCATGAACCTGTTTTTCATTTTTTTAACCATTTAAAAGACATTGACTTCTGTCCTACTCATACTAAGTGTAAGAGGGTGAAGTCCAGAAAAGAGAAGGTAAATGACTGCTGCTTTACATGCTATACATTTGGCACTCAAAGTTCTGTTACAAAATTAATCTCTGCTGATATATACTCAATTGTGGTTCTACAAGTTCTGAGAAGAAATATCGAAAGGACCGAATCTTTAATCTTAGAAAATCAATCCGAGGTCGCTCTCAGTTTTTACAAATAAGTTTCATTGATGGAAAACCCAAATGATAGCAACTGGGAATAAAATAGGACAAAGTGCTTCACAAATGACCGGGCCAAGTTGCTATTACTTGGGTTTTCTTTCAATGTAACATATATATAAAACTTGATCTTAACCCATTGAGCATAAAACTGTGAGAAAGGTTAGATTATAATAATCGTACAACACTTGGCAAAATCATTATTTGTTTAATCAAGAAAATAGACGACATGTCCTCAGTTACTCTAGTAACTGCTGATTATGGTTCATCCTTATGGTTGGCTTAAGCAGCTTTAGATTCTTGATGTTTCAAGATCTTTATGCATTCAGAAGTATCAGATGAGGGAAGCTTCCCCATGATGTTGTATGCAAACAAATTGTTGATATTTGGTTTATAAGATGACTGGCTGCAAGGTTTTGCCTTTGCATAGGAAAATCCTGCCATAAACCACCTAATAACCTTTTGAATCTTTAAACATAGGGATGGATTTATAATTTACAGAAGGTATATGGAAGGCATGATGGAGCACACCTAGTTGCCCATGCACCTAAGACACCTAGTTGCAGTTTCTGTTCATGCTAGCTATGGGTTGTGTGGTCATTTATAGTTTGTTTTCACTCTGATTCTGTCATCTGTGTTACTTAATTATATCTCTATATGGAGACTGAGGTTGTGAGAAAACAAACTAACAACGCTCCATGATTTTTCCAGGGTCATATTGCTCTTGATCAGGCTATTTTTCCTGATAATTACCCTGGTTTTGTGCTAGATTCCTTTGCAAGATCATCACTGTGGAAGATTGGTCTTGATTACCGTCATGGTATTTTCTCACTCACTCCTCCCTCCATTTTGTATGCTTATTGCATTGTATTTGACCATCTTTTTTGAATTGACATGATCTGCTAATTTATTAATGGTAATGTTCCATGCAAACTTTAGGTACCGGTCACGGTGTAGGAGCTGCACTGAATGTTCATGAAGGCCCTCAAAGTATCAGCTTCCGCTTTGGAAATATGACCCCATTGCTGAAGGGCATGGTTGTCAGCAATGAACCTGGTTACTATGAAGACCATGCATTTGGCATTAGGATTGAAGTAAGTTCATAGCATCAGTGCATTACTTGCTTTAGATTTCTCATTAGTTAAAACTGCATATCTCCTCCTAAGATGCTCGTGTAAATTATTCTCTCTATCCTCCTTCAGAATCTTCTTTATGTGAAAGAGGCGCACACGCCAAATCGCTTTGGAGGAGTGGATTATTTGGGTTTCGATAAACTCACATTTGTTCCTATTCAGGTATTTTCACTTGCTAATAGTATGAATTCCTATCCTTGCATCGGTTATTCCCTGTTTTACGCCATTTCTTATTAGAGCTTTATATTGCCTTGTTCTTTTAATATTTTTACCAAAGTAACGTGACGCTCAACCAATGCTGTCGTCAACAAACCTTTATTTCTCGATTTTCTACACATAATGCAGACCAAGTTGTGTGACTTATCGCTACTCTCTACCACTGAGATAGATTGGCTCAACGATTACCACAAGCAAGTTTGGGAGAAGGTAAGTATAAGTTTAGTTACACTGTTTTCTTGTAGTATTAGCACGCAAGTGTTTTATTTATAGCTCAAGCCATCAATTCTTGTTTCATCTATAGGTGTCTCCATTGGTGGAAGGTTCCGCATATCAGTGGCTCAAGGATAACACGAGACCACTTGTCAAGCCTTGATACACATAATTTGTGCTGGCAAAGCGTGTGCATATATACATATATTTCAATTCATGTAAAACTTAGATGTGGCTGTTTGCCGTGATAGGCCATGATTGGCCAGATGGTTTATTTTGTAAAAGTATTGCTGCTTTGGTGTACAATTTGTATCCTGCTCTTACTTTGATCATGAAAATAGTCAATCAGATTGTGTATCTACTATATTGTGGTCGTAGACAGATTTGGCAGATGGAACTAAAGGTAGAGTTGCCCAATCCGGTCTAGCAAAACACCCCCACCCCGTCTAGCAAAACATATCCCTGTGTGATCTGGATTCGGGAACCAATGGTTTTTGATAATTAATTATTCAGTTTAATATAATTATGAAATCTTAATATTAAATTATTAATTTATCAAAATTATTAATAACTTCTATTTATGAATAATTGAACTATAGTTATCTTTTGTTAATTAATAATTAACTATAAATGACGCGGACGTCCGTTTTGCTGTTACAAAAAATTGAAACTTTATATGATATAATTGAAATTGTGTTACATTTTGACAAAACCTTCGGGTTGCAAGTTAAATTTGTTACAAGCCTATAAAGGCTATAGACTTGCAAAAAAGCATTTAGAATTCTTGGACTTGCATTGAATTCTAATATTTTTTGCTTAGATTATGAAAACTTAGAACACTAGGAAAAATAAGTTAAATAACCCTTCTGATTATTCTGTGAAGACTGTGTCCTACTTAGCCCCAGAACACCATTCAAAGTAACTGATATTACCACTTCTTGTAATTGCTATTCATACCCTAAACATCTCACCTTCACATAGGAACATCAATAAATTATAACACACTAATATATTCAAAAATCAAGAGCGATACCAACAAACTAAAACCAACTTATTCTATAGATTAAAGCCCAATCAAGTGAATGAACACAAGAAAAATGCATAAATTGAGATTATAGAGAGCGAAAGATTGGATGACAAGTTTCAAATTATTGGATATTAGTATAGTTTGGTATAAGATGTAGAGTCATGTCACCCATTCAATGAGCGGGTCCTGTGAGACTGCAGGCTGTCACAACATCTTTTGTGGAGCCCCGGCCGGATCAGATGTCGAAAGCTCCGTATACATGCGAGCTATTGCTTGCGCAAAATATGTTTTTGCTTGAGGGCGTTTTACCTGACATTCCACAATAACAAATAAATGAAAAAAATTACAAAAAATTGCAGAGTTCAAGACATTTTAAAATACTGGTGTGGTCATAAACTACCAGTAAACATTTTTATTAATGCAAATATAGAAATTTAACATAAATTTGTTACTTTATATGTCTTGAGTTTTTTTAACTTAACAAAATACTACATATACTTGTTATTATGCATATAACTTGAGAGCATATTTACCTTAAATGTTGGAGTCAACAGGCCATTCTCCACAGTGAACGGCTCGAGCACTAAGGTTATGGCTTTCACAAATTCGAAACCCCTCAACTGCATCCAACAAGAGCATCAATTAATAAACCAATGGTGAAGTCTGAAAATTTATAGAAACATTGATCCTTGATCCTATTACACCTATAGCTCTGTAACGACAATGATACCTGAGCTTCTCTTCCGACAGCATCCATGTCAGCAAGTACAGCAGCCTTTGCTCTTGGATCAGCACAAAGTTGTCCTAAATCTTCATACTGCACAGAAACAATAAAGTGATTGACACGGAAGTTACTGAGGGAGAATGACAACATTACTGATTAAAGTACTTCCAAATATAGATAATTTTATTTAGAAACTTTTTAGTTACTATTTTTTCTCCTAGGAAGGGGCAAAGTTTGTGTAATATGTCTCCAGTGCATAAAGGATTTACAGATGAAAAACGAGAGAGAATCAAGAAATTCCAATGTAAAAGGATAACGGCATGTGAGTCAGCAAGTTCCTCTTTATTATAACTCCCAAGCTACTTCCTTACATTTTACTAGTTTTGCTCATGTGCTAAACACGTAACGAAATTAGTAAACAATATATAAGTAATTTATATTTTCTGAAATCGAATTTTAATTATAAAATTGACAATAAATTAGTACTCCATCAGTCCCATTTCAATAGGTCATCTTGCTTTATTTGGATGTCCCATTTCAATACACCACTATCTAAAATGGAAATTCAATACATAACAAACACCCAATATAACTCATTATTTACACCATATACCATTGTGGCCCACTTGTTTTTTCCCTCTCCCCTACTTTATTAATTCTCTCTCCTACTTTTTGGACAAATACACCATTAACAAAAAACATAACTCCAAAATACCAACAATGATTTTTTAGGGTACAGCAAAACTTTTAAACTTTGTACTTTTGGTAGGAAGAGAGCTCGGAGGAAAGAGAGTATGAAGACAGTTATTTGCATAAGAAAATTGCTAGACCATATCTATTTACATTGTGGGTTGGGTTGATGAAAATTTGAATTCAGAAGTTGAAAAGACATAATGAAAAAAAAAATTACAAACTAAATAAGCAACCTTGGAAGTTGAATAGCCAAATTTAAAACTGAAGGTCAGTAAAAGCTCTCCAGAATTTCGAGAAAGTTGAATAAAATATTAATTTTTGCACGGAATCATGATTGTGATGAGTTTTTTGGCGGAACATATATATAATAGATAATTGATTCTTCTGAAGACCAATTAACGTATTTTTCAGCTTGCCCCCCAAAAATCCAAAGACACCGAGAATGAAAGTAGAATCCCCATAATCTGAGATTCCACTGTTTCCTTGAAGAACATAACCAACAGTTTCAAATAGTGGAAAACAAGAAATTTTGGATTATTATTCAGGCATAATAACTACTGGATGTAGGTTCCAACAGCTAAACAAGAAAGAGCAACAAATTCATAACTCCAAGAACTGATGTAATCTTCTCAGCAGATTGATTAGATGGAATTAACGTGTGAAGCTCTAACATAAGAAAGAGCAAATAAGATAGAAAAGTGAAAGAATTTGCAGCCAACATCTAGCAGAACCCACAGAAGAAAGTTGATCAAATATAAGCTTTTAGTTTCAGAATAATGAAGTTTTACTGATAGTTACCAGTGGAATTACCTTGATATTTTCTGATGCCGCCCACTCCTTTAACACATCAGGATCCACACAGATCACAGCAACTAAATAGGAGTTCAAGCTATCACCTACAAATTTCAGGCTCCTCAGATGAAAGAATTATAGAGCTTGACTTAATGAAAAATATTATTTTCTTACCGTATACAAAGCACTGTGCAACAAATTTACATTTTGCATACACATTCTCAATTTTCTCAGGTGCTATGTATTCGCCCTGCGCCAGCTTGAAAATATTCTTTTTCCTGTCGACAGTGAACAAGAACTATTTGACCCCAGGAGGTATTGGAACAAGATCCCAAGAAAGTGCCCCTTCTCTTTCTTTTTGGAGGGGTTGTTAACAGACGATAACTTACCTATCAATAATCTTGAGGCGCCCACCTGGTAGCCATAATCCAATATCTCCTGTGTGCAGCCAACCTTCATCATCGACCACTTCTCTCCTGTATGTCAATCAAGATTAACATTTTTAACATCTAAACATGATCCAGAAAATTCAAATTCCAAGTGTTGGGTAAATACGTCTGAACTTCATCTTTATAGTAGCCTTGGAAAATGATGTGTCCTCTGACACAGATCTCCCCGCGAGGATGAGGTTGATCCTCCGAGGTATAACTCATTTCAGGAACATCAACAAGCTTTATTTCTGGAGGCATGGAAAACCAGTTTAATGCATAAGTGTCAAATTCTAGAACAAGCTCGAAATCATAATACCAAAGTAAGTGTTAGCATATTCTTTCTTGTTCCCCTTTTCCAAAATATTTCCTACCAAGGATGAATAAAATCCTTGCATTATACGTGGGATGAATATGCATTATAATGCGATATAGCATATATATGAAAATCTCTTTCAATCACTTACCACATGCAGGGTTGGGAGAACCAACATGACCAGTTAAGTTGTCACCCTCATCCATAGAGCTGATGACACAGGAAGTTTCTGTCATGCCATATCCTTCAATCACTTGGCAGCCAAAGCACCTATATATAGACATGTTTTCAGAAGTGTGAATACTCAAAGTTATCTTGAGCCATACTGACTACTGGAGTATCTATAAAATTCAACTTACACCCTCAAGAACTCCATCACATCAGGAGACAGCGGGGAAGCACCTGAAGTCAAGTAACGAACACGGCCACCAAGTTTATCCTTTATCTTATTGAACACCAGCCTATCCCACATAGGTGGTGGTTTTCGACCTCACAAAATGGAAAAATAATCATTTAAAACAGATTGTAAACAAGAAAGAAGGAATCAAATGGCATACTCTGCACAATAGAAAGTAATTAAGAAACTTGAGAAGCAAGATGTAGATTACAAAGTAACATGAGAAAAAAAGGAGAAAGGAAAAAAAAGAACAAAACGATAGCAATCAGCTTCATTCCCAGGTAAAGCATACCACTCATTACAGCTTGTCTCTTGGAATTGTAGGCTGCATTAAATAACCTCTCTTTCAGCACACCGGAAGACTTAACGGCATTGGTTATTCTGCAAGAAACAAAAAAAAAAATAAGAAAAGAAAATAGAAAACCAGAACACCTTGACGCTTGACCACAAGAGTTCAAAACAATCATTTCTTAATACTGAAGAGATGTACCCAGCATATATTCTGTTGTATAGACGAGGAACACTGGAAAATATAGTGGGCCTTAGAGCAGCTAAGTCATCCATCAATTTCAAGTTATCCTGTACATTACGAAACACGTAAAGCTCCTGAACAATAAAAGCAATTATACCAGTGCAACAAGCTCAGTTCACCATACGAAAAATTATTTAAGCAGTGGAACAAGTTTAAAATCTTGCGACTTAAGAGCTTCAGATATCATATCTATTTTTAGAACCCTAGTTCCCTACTTTACTCATGCATAGTAAGCATTGCCAATTAGTGTATACAAGATCCACTAATTGGAAATTTGCAACAAAAAGATAATAATAAATAATTTTTTTGAACCAGTTTACGCAACAGAAGGTCCAGACATTCACCACAAATAAAAGTAGAAGAATACTTTGCCTTCAGAAAAATCCAAAATGCAGACAAACTTTCATGTCAGATGGACAGCAATGCAAGAACATCCTGGTCATATCATTATACAAATCTTTTACTTATCCACTCCTATCACCCATCCCTTTCAGATAAAGCAAACCCCTTCACAGGCATACGAGGAATACTACAATTGGAAAGGGATAGAGTTTCTTGGAGTGCAAGAGAGAAATTTTATCTTTCTAATACGAATCTTGTCTTTTATATGTAAATTGTAAGGTGACATGTGAAGAGCAAACAGCAAAGAAACACCGGATTTTATAAGAAGAACAGGATTGAAACAATGTATTACATTTAGGAATGACATACCCCCTGGTAGAAGCCAACAGCAACTCCATAATATGCTGACATGATTTGATTAGCTCGTTCATAGATGTGTGCCAAGGGAAGATAGGATATGTAACTGATTAAAATGTAATGTCAGACATAATATGGGATGAGAGTGAATATAAGTCATCATATTCCAAGAGAGAACTCACATATCCGAGGAATAAAATTTGACAGCAAGGGTCATGCCAGCAACACTTGATATCAAGTTTCCATGCGATAGAACAACTCCCTATTGGAAGAAAAGAAGTAGAAAAAAGAGATACATTATATTTAGAAAAATGTTTTAATAGGTCTCAAACTATAATACTATTTGAAGAAGGAAAGCGAGAGAGCTACCTTTGGTGTCCCAGTGGTACCACTCGTATAGCATATAGTGGCTACATCTTCAGGTCTGGGAGGGCAGAATGGATGCATGTTACTGCGACCCTAAATTCAACAATTTTAGCTTTTTATAATTGACCTTTGAACCCACTGACCATAATTTGTCAGCAAATAGAAAATTCATTAGGTAAAAGAAGCCATCAGCAAGAAAGTAGAGCCTAAGATTAGAAGTGCTTCCTATTCATGCATTAAAATAATGTGTGATAGCTACCAGGTCCATTAACAGACTTTATCATTCAAAAAAGAAGTGAGCATAAAGAAGTAGCTACCCAATGAGAAACCTTCAGCAATCCTATACATTTCAAACAATTATAACTGTTTCATTTTAAAATGGTACTCTTCTTTCATGATCATTTTCATTTAACATGCTATACAAACCCAGATAAATAAGATATCATGTTTGAATCTCACCACTACCTATATATAAATAATTTCCATTGCAAAACACTTCCAGCACCATCATTCTAGACGTAGACTAAACCACCGCCACCACCATCCCAACCCCCAACCCACTTCTTGCAGCTAGCCGAGGACCCCAAGAACCAACTCCACAGGCCCACCTAGCACGAAAGCAATTCATCTACCCACAATTTCCGTAGAATAATTTTTATACCCAACTCTATACATATGATTGTTGTGATTCTTCTCAGAATACTGTGAGCTGAAGCACTGCACTGCACTGCATATGGTACGTAGGAATTTCAAAAGGCAAGGAAACAGGAGTCCGGGAATGCTTTTGTAATTGAAGACAGCTTTAACTCAATAAATAGAAAATCTGACTATTTATCCAACCAAAAAATGTGAAGCGAGCTCATATATAGTATGTTTTAATACATTAAAATTGTGGTCACTATCGGCGGTGCATACTCCAAAAATTTGCATCATTATAAAATAGAAGTGGTAACACATAGCATCAGAAAAAGAAAATCATAAGGTACTATAGATACCTGACTAAGTAACCTTGTGTACGAAACAAGCTTGACTCCTGAAGCAGAGGGTAGAGATGGTAAATGTTCATCTACCCCTCCAACTACCTATGCCATTCACGAATCAATTACTACATGTCAAAAGAACATGAAAAGGAGGAATATGTTGTACAAGAATATAAGTAATTAAAAGTATGTACATGGGCATACCACTATTACACGTACGGAAGGAATCTCTGACAGGAAGCTTAGTAGCTGCAATTTTTAGATACAGACATTTAAATGAGGAGACTCCTGTAAATAACTACATCAAGTTTACATGCTGCATACTATTTGTTCTCTTACAGCAGAATAAAGAAATGTAAACTTACATATTGCTACATAAAATGATATGATTCAATATGCAACATGATTTGGTACATCTAGATACAAAATGGGGCACCTTCTTGACATATTCTTTCATTCACAAAAGACAAGCAGAAGATAAAACTGGAAACAAGTGTTTATCGATATGTATAGTGGTTTGTCATAGAACTCCTGGAACCAATCAACTCAAAGTTCTAGAACTGAGAAGAGATGTTAAAAGACTCACAGTGTTTAAGGTACTTGGCACACAGAAAATGGCCTGTATCTCAGCATGATTCACAATATACTTAAC
>JAYDZE010067293.1:0-25376 GCA_034509125.1 Monilaria moniliformis | reverse complement strand
GTGAAATAAATTTATAATTAAAATATTTTCCATCTCAAATAATTAATTAACAACTGAAAAAATAAAATAAATTAAAAGTCCGTGCATCGCATGGGTTGAACACTAGTTCATAATAATGCTTTATTCCATGTCTCTCACCTTAATGAACATGAACTAAAATATCTCACTCCAATGATATATTTTCATTATTTCCCTCAATTCATATAGCTTCAATTTGATCTAAGTTGATATCAATCTTCTAAAGAATTTTGCATACGGGTTGACCTCCAAAATTTTCATAAGCATTTTTACAATTGCTTATAATAAATTTTGATTTTGCATTATGTTCGTTTTATGTATCCTAAAAGTATAGTTGAAAAAACCCAAAAATTGTACATTGTAGGCTAAACCAAGTAAGATAGCATCATTTTTATCATTAATTCAACTAATGAATCTGACTAAACGTTTAAACCCACAAAGGCAACGCTTAAATAAAAATTATGTTCGGCAGCCTCGAACTAACTTTCTGCTATATTAAAAAAATTCCTATTACGGAACTCATTAAAAGAAGTACAATCAAAATAACTAACTAATCAAGGATTACCAAAAAAATTCGATTCGCTGACTTTCAAATGTAGGTATGTCTATTGAAATTTAAAAGAGCTCAAAAGGTTTTGAAAATCCGACTCCCAAGAAAAATTTGTTAGTTTTGTAGGTAATATTAATATCCTTAGTTCTATTAGAAATAATAAATCTTATGAAAAAATACAATTGGATATTAATAACTTCTATTGAAATATAATTCTTATACAATGGACTTTTCTTTCTCAATTTCTTTCTTACAGATTCGGTCATCCGAATAGAGGGGCGACTGTGGCGGTTTTACGGCAACAATAAGGAAAAATTAGCCGTCGCGGGGGGTCGGCCACCCTCTCCCAACCCCCTACATCCGCCACCACCGACTAAATTGGCTTGCTAGAGTCATATTATTTACATGTGAATAAAATAAGTCAAGTGAGAAAAAGCTGTAAATCCCCAAGTGCAATCATACCTATATTTCCGGCGCCTCACGACATTGATATTTATGCGTTTATATCATTGTGTGAACACTGTTTTAGGTGGCTTGCTTTCTTTAATCTGTTTGTCGAAAATCAGTCACTATACACATTAAATAAAAATATGCAATGTAGGGTCATATCAACCATCTCCTTTTCTTTTCTATGAAACTTCTTTCATGAAATCCCACAAGTTATGGAGATCTCAACGCACTAAACCAACCGAATCCTCTTCTCCAACAAAAATCCCATTGAATATAGGATTTTGAAGATCCTCAAATAACTGAAGATGTTTCCCTTCCATCCAAGTCACAATGACTTAGGTTTCGGAATCCCAACTACTTCTCAAAGATGCCAAATCCAGGATGATCTGATTATGGATTATGATTTCTTGGAACATAATTTAATCAATTTCTCAGTGGGAAGCAACGACAGAGAAGTGAGCAAAAGAACAGATCTGGAGTTTTGCGGAAAAGGGCAAAAAGAGAGGAGCAGCCATGGATGCAGTAGCAAGAAGGTTATGCATCGAGAGGTGGAGAGGAAGAGGAGGCAGGAAATGTCAAACCTTTATGCTTCTCTCCGCTCCATTCTTCCTAATCATCTGATCAAGGTCATTTCATTTTGTTGTTTTCGATGGAATCATGTTCCACCCTCCCCCCCCAAAAGAAGTCTAGTTCAAAGATGTGTTTTTCGTTTTTGTTTTTTTTTAAAAAAAACTCTAGATCAAAGCTCAAACCCTTAGTTCAAAGATGTGTTTTTGTTTTTGTTTTTAAGGAGGATCGATAATAATTCCCCATTTTTCCTCCACCGTGAGTTTGGTGACTTGAGCATCCAATCTACTAGTTGAAGAAAAATTTCTTACAAACTGAGTTGCACTTTGTTATCTTGAGTTTAGATGGTTTGAACTTGCAGATTTAGATTTTAGGGTTTAAGTAATAGTATTATGAACGCTAGTCCTTTGTTACTTAGATCAACTTCACTAAGATCTATATATATTATATTATATCTGGCTAAAGTTGTGTTCATGGTTTTGTACTCTTAGGGAAAACACAGTGTTTGTGATCAAATACAAGGAGTTGCGAGTCACATAAAAAAGATGGAGAAAAATGTTGAAGAGTTGAAAAGTCGCAGAAACAAGTTAAAGAGTTTGTTGAATTCTTCAGGTGGAAATGAAGAAAGTTCAAATGGCAGAGACGATGTGACAGTAAACATAGTCTCAGATGGAATGGAGATTCTCATCTCACATAGCATCGAAAGATCTGATGATTTTGGGCTGTCGCGAGTTCTTGCAGAACTACAGCGGAGTGAGCTTGATGTTACTAACAGTGTTTCTACCAGAATTAACGAGAGAATTGTCCACAAAATCCAGGTTAAGGTAAAATTTAAGAGACGAAAATATATATACTGCAAAGAAATAGCTAGGATATAAGTGATAATATTTTTTCAAGAAGCAGATAAGGCCTTGTTCTTTGGTTGAATTACTAATTTAATTTATTTATGTATGTTGTTGCAGTCCCTAGATATTGGAAAACACGGTGCCCTGGTGCTGCGAGAGAGATTGAGCAAGGCCATCCAGTAATATTCTATCAATACTTTGTCCCTTTGAGTTAGAAACATGATGTGGTTAAACTGTTACCTATCAATTCCATATATTATGGTTATTCTAAAAATAATTATATATATTCTGCATGAGCAACATTACTAGTGATTTTTGGAAAAGCTTCGTGTGAAAGTCTTGTTTGATCGGATTAATCATGAACTTTATATTCTTGGTAGTTAACCATTTTGAGATTTATGTTCATTTATACTCCCCAAATTATGTGATCATACCGAATCTCTTTAGTTTCCATACTTCAATAATGTTCTCAATCTGAATCTTATTTTGTATTGGGTGACATGAGGAAAATGGAAAATGATCTGAGTCATCATCATTTTATAGTTTCCAGAAAAAGCAATTTTGGGACACAGAAATTCATCATGTTTCTACGTGCCTTATGCTTTGGAGGGTATGCATGCACCACCTAATCAAACTCGCTCTTTCATTTGATAAAGCATGCTTTTGTCCATGTCCCATCTATTTATATCTATATATAACTACTGGCTTCTATAGCTCGGCTGAATTTCCATAAGTTTTAGTTGAAGGTCATTTTAAATAGCCAAATATATTCCATACTAGCTATCGCTAATTTTCAATTCTATCTTGAATTAATGATACTTTGAGTAATTGATACCCAAACTATATTAGACTATGCAAATACATCCCCCAATCATTTCTCCTACCTGAAAGTTTAGTAGGATCATTGCGAATTTGACCTGCTTGGTGTGTGTTAAAATAATTGTTGTTGTTATACCATGTAAGCTTACGTTATGTCAAATTCCTGAAGATCATACTCATCTTTCCATTACCGAATTATATTTGCATAGATTTCTTTAATTTGGATTTATCGATCAAAGTCAATAGTTTAGAATATAAGTGAAAAACAGTAAATTGTTTGGAATATATTTGATTGTTTTATCTATATTTAATTTTAATTATATGCGCATTTTTTTATCCTTTTATAACATAGCAACCAACATGCATGAAATTGTGAGAACAAGCATGAGAAATCTGAATATATATCTGGATGGATATGCGGTTGGTATATAAAAGATATTTTGGGTACTAATCTATGATCTACTACTCATTGATCAGATTGTTCGTACAGATTACATATTTGTTTATCCGTTTAATTGTTCGATTTGATCTTAGCAATGACGCAGCCTACTGTACTCTGACAAACTTCATGAGAATTTACTTGAAATCGCAAGATGAGTGTGCAGAAAATTATGTATATATGTAGTGGGGTTCAATATTCTGTATCGTGTGTGCGAGTTGATCATCATGCAGGAATTTCTTAATTAAGTTCAGCTTCGGAATGACTGAGATGGGATGCTTGCTAGCATTAATTGGATTTCTAATAAATAATTTTAAATTATTTGTTGTTGAAATGCAATATTTTGGTTTAATAATATCTTGGATTATGATGCATATATCCTTTTCTCTCAGTGATATATTTGCCTCAATATAAAAACTAGATTTGTCCATTATGACAATGATTTTTTCTATATTCTTTTCGTACACCAGGTTTTGGATGGATCACCAGACTATCTTTAAATGCTTGATTAATTTATTGTAAATTCAGGCTGTGATTTCTGTGAGAATATTACTGCATTTTATTGAACCTCTGGGTTTTGGTTCAATCATGTACACAGTTGTTGATGGATTGTTAATTTCATATTCATTTATTTCTATAAATTTTGATTTATAGTATGATACACGAATAGTTTCATATGTTTTAATAACGTGTATTCCTGTGTTATTTCTCCATTATTTAATCATTTCATGAATAATTTGGAGTTATTTGTCTTTCCTTTGCGCTATACAAATACTTTTCTTTATAATAATAACTTGCTCTATTTTTATAAAAGAAAAAAAAAAGAAAAAAGAAAATTGATGTGTGTCTAGTTGTAAAACGTCCATGAGAGTGATATTTAGCTAATTCGATTTAGATATGAAGTAATAATTAAAGTCAGCTCCCATGTTTACAATATGCCAAAAACAAGTGTATATACAGTACAATTATCACTACAACAAAATTATTTAGTAGAGATATGATTTTAACAATACAAAGAAAACTATCATAAAATTATTAATTCTTTAAGTATATTATAATTTAATTACATTAAAATGTACATCTATAAAATCTTGTTACATATATAAAAATTTATGTAAGTAAATTTAGAAAAAGTAATAAATCACCATCAAATGTCCCAAAATTATGTGGCATGTGCTTATTTTTGCTACACACATTATAGAGAGCATCATAAAATGATCACAATTTTTTCCAATGACATTTATACGTTTCAAAATTCTTTAAAAAATATGTTACCACTAGGATCTTTTGTTGTAGCGCATGCAATTAGAGCTCGTCAATCCCTAATCAGAGTTTAACAATACCCTGATAAAACTTACTAATATCTACTTAGAATTTATTAATCACAACTAAGATTCAATTAGGATGGATAGCCTCGTCAGATTAATATGACAAGGCCGCCGATGGGGCACCCTGACCAACCATATCTCCATCTTGATTGCAAGCTCTAGATGTCTTATTGAAATAGATATGGAGATCCTCATAAATATATTTAATTATATGTATATAACTAATAGAAGATGATTCCTTTACAACCAACATGAGCTCAAGGAATCCAAACTACTCATCAAGAGGATAAAATCCCGGACAATATATGATCCTCTCTGTATATTATGCATTCATGGTTTGATATATTATTATTTTACAATTTCTTCACAACCAGCAACAACAGACAGCTGGGGCAGGAAGCAAAATAGTCAGAGAAACATGCATGGATGAATTTAATATTAGGAGGCTTATGCATCGGAATTTCCTACCTTGAAGAAGGAAACATTTGTGGATATGTCAGATTCTATGTATTGCCACAATCTGATTTCCTTATCTTTAGATGGTAGGAGATTGGATCATGATATTGCTCATCATCACTGCCAGCTACGGCACTTGCTGATACATTCCCCTTGTAAAGTTCACTAATTATGGCCTTTAATAATTTATGTGAGTAGGGATCTATTTTGCATGCAAAAGAATTTTTAGTAATTTTCAAATGATATGGGAAAAGTACTGTAGAATGTACTAATTAATTGAGCAGTGCAAGAATTAGACAATTGACGAAAGGGAAGTTAGCTAGGCGAATCTGAAAAGAGAGAATTGTCCAATATATTGTCCGTTTTATATCATTGCATATGTGGATCGGATCAAGAGTCTGGTGGACAAAAATCTAAAATAATTTTAACAAATATAAAAGCCTATCACAAATATTTATACATTAAATTACACTATTGACCATAAAATAAGTATACCACGTGGATATAATAGGTATATATAAAGTCAATCTTTTTTGAGGTAATAAAGTCAATTTAATAAGAACATGTTACTGACCACCCAACTTTTATTATTTTCAGAAAATGTCCTAAATTTCGTTTGATTGCTCAAAGTTAGACACAGACAACACTGTTAACTCTAGCATAAAGGAACAAATTAAAGTAAAACGTGATAATAAAAAAAGAAATCCTAATTAGATTTATATACTTAAAACTAGAACATAAGAAATTAAAATTCAAAAAAATGAAAACAGAGTAAATTAATATATAATAATATAGAAGATGGACATGAAAAAAGGAAATAGATGATCCCAACTATTATTTGGAAAATCCTGCAATGAGTGATGCATGTTTTTATCGTGTTAGAGCAATATTCGGTGGGAACTTCCCTTTAAATTTGTGTATAGGCAAGTCATCACCGTCCATTAATAAACATTTAAAGTGAGCAAAAGGTGGGGTCTTCTCTCTTCCTTTTGTTTGTCTTTGCAGTGGAATCAAAGGGCCATTTCAGACTCACCAACCGTATCCTCTCCTCCATCAAAATTCCAACTCAAAATAAGATTGAAGATCTAAACATGTTCTCTTTTCAGCCATGTGATGAGCTGGTTTTCGCTTCCCCAACTACTCCTCAACAAATCCCACACCATCAGATTATGATGGACCACTCTTTGTTGGAGAGCAATTTAATAAGTTTCTCTGCAACCACCACCAGAGAAGAGCAGCCGATCGGAACTTCAAACTTGGGATCGCTGCCGCGACCAAGGCAAAAGGGTCAGAGCAGGTATGGATCATATAATAAGAGGGCTTTGCACAGAGATATTGAAAGGAAGAGGAGGGAAGAAATGTCCAAGCTTTATGTTTCTCTGCGCACCCTTCTTCCCGTGGAGAACAACAAGGTCAATTTAGACCAACTAATTTATTATTTCTTGCTGTGCTTAGTTTTGGATGCAAAAACATAGGGTTTTATATGTTTTGCCAGTTAGGGGAAGCTCTATGGTTTGGGTTAAAGCTAAAACCCTAATTATCAAAATCAAGAGAAAAAAGAGGCTCAAAATTAGGGCTTTCCAGACACTGTTACTCAAATCTTTTAGGTCTATCTCTAATTTTTGTTCTCTCCATGGTTTCTCTGTGTAGGGGAAAAGCTCTGTAAGCGATCAAATGGAGGATGCTACGAAATACATAAAACAGATGCATGAGAAAATCGAAGAATTGCGAACTCGAAGAGACAAGCTCAAGAAATTATACAATTCTTCTTCTTCTTGTAGTGGCACAAACGTTGATATTATTTCACATGATAGCAGTAGAGAGCATAACAGTGTGGCGGTGCACCGGGTTATGGATGGATTGGAGATTCTCATCACCAACGAAAGCCCTCAGTTTGAGCTCTCTCACGTGCTTGCACAACTCCTTCAAAGAGAGCTCGATGTGGTTAACTGTGTTTCCACCACAACAAACGGTGGATTTCTCCATAAAATCGTTATTAAGGTTGAAAGAACCGTGTTGTCACAATTCTTGGCCTTCTAATATTTGTATTTAGTTCTAGCTATATCTAATGAGTATAAGTTAACGCCCTTCATTTGCAGGCCAGCAATAGGACGAGCCTTGATGTGTGCGGGCTGCACAACAGGTTGAGTGACACTATCAAGTAATAAGGGTTATAGCAAGTGAGTGAGAATTTGGAGTTTATGAATAATTGGCTTGTTATTTAGGAAACTTACATGACATGTGTGATCGGTCTGGTAACTATGCACATTTAATTTTTGAATTATCTTAGTGGTGGCCAAACAATAGTGCGTTTGTATTGCATACTGACAACTCCAGAGGATGACATACGGTAGAAATTAATCTCATTTTTGGACCACTAATTAATCTCGGCCGACTTCACGAGATTAGAAATCATGCATCTCCCTTACTTCATTATTTCTCGAAATTTGCTCCAAGCTTCTGATAGTTACTCGGGGACTAGACTCTTGGAGTTATTTTGATAGTTGACCATTTTGATATACATTACTAGTTAATCTTTTAATTCTCAATGGGTGCAAACAAATTTGGACTGCCCTATATGAACTCATAATAAATCTTCGGTTCCTATATATACTTGCTCTCATTATATGCAAATTGAATGTTTGTATTTGTGGTGTCTCAAGCTTGAGAAGTTTTGTGCATGTAAGCTAATCATGCTAATAATTAGTATCAATGTTAGTTACGCTCTAGCAAAATTTTGACAATGGTGTATACATAGGACAAATTTAATCTGCATTTTGAATATGCAAGTTGACTATCCTATACTGTAGCCTTATAACAACCTGCATGCATGAGAGATCTGAATAATTGAGATGAGTTGGAAGGATACTAATTTAATGCAGTTGGTACAGAGCTAGCTGCCATTTTTTTAATCAGCTCAATCTTCTGTCCGTTGTTAAGTGGGTTCAAGTTGATAAATTTGTTGATGCATCACAATTATTTTTGCCCTGAACCTATACAAGTCTTTTAACAGGATTTTTGGTAACATTTGTAGATGCTTGTAAAAATTGTTGTTGATTGCCTAATTTTCCTTCTCTACTTAAAATAAGTAGAAAGCAGGGCTGTAATAAGTAAGAAGTGTGATAATTAATTGCACTGCGTACCACTATTTGTTAGTATTAGATACTGAGTCAATTTTCCTTGCTATATATATATTTGCGTCAAATTAAGTTGAATACCATGAAGTTGCAATTTTTGTAGTGCTATCACATATTTTACTATTACGCAAACTACATATTGAACACGATATATGCACACGGTGTATAATATGCAACATAAAAATGATAAAGAGGAAGCAACGGTCTATACTATTCCTTGTTTATATCCTTGATCCCTCAATATTCTATTCAAAATAAGAATTACTATAATATAATGATCCCTAATGAACAATTATCAAGAAAAATAAAAGCTTAAAAAATTGTAGCCTCTAATTATGAAATAATGAACTCTAATTATTATTTACTAACTTTAATTTTAAAATTAAATACTGAAAAGTTAACTATTAATCCTAGTTGGATACAATAGATACTAATTAAGAATTGTACTATTTAATTAAAAATTAAGAAATTAAAATTGAAGAAAAAATAATAAAAAAGGAAAACTCATGTTTATCACGAAAGCGTGATCTTTAATTAGATCATGCAAGATTTCATGCCCTTGGAAAGTAGCTGGAATTCCAAAACCAGCTCATATTTTGATTAATCTTATAATTAATTAAGCTAACATCTTTAACTTTGTTAGACGCAAATATTTAAATTCAGTTCATGAGTCTGGATTACGATCAAGAAGCTGATACGGTAGGTTAGCTCCGTTCATGGCAATCTGATCTATAATATCTAATATTCCATTCATTGGAAATAAATGTTGTTAAGAGGAGAGAGAAGAAACGGCCCTACACCTACATTTCTATTTTCTCATATAAAATTTTCTTAATGGATAGTGAGTGACTTGCTTCCTACGTAATTTTATAAATAAAGAATACAGTTCCCAGTTCCCACCTGATATCACCATCATTATACATAAATAAAATTAGATGCGTAAAGTTATTCAATAAAAAAAGGAAAAGATAAATGTACATATATAATTGTACATACATAATATTTTTAAATTTTAAATTAAATTGAATCGATTTTATTTAAATTGATTTTATTACTAATTATATTATTATTTTTATTAAATTGTCCCTATTATATTTTAAAAAATATAATTGAAAAATTGATTTGATAGATATTTAAAACAAAGCAACAAAATTGATTTGGAGTTAAATATGTAGATATAGAATGAACAAGTTAATCTTTTTCTAAATCTGCAGATATCTAATTTGGAAAAGTTAATTTTTTCTTAAATTATAACAAAAGAATAAATATGTAATATATTAATTTATTTTAAATTAAATAATATTTATAAATCGATTTAAATGTAAAATATCTAAAAAAATCCATTATGTATGTACAATTTATGTACGTTTATCACTACTCTAAAAAATAACTGCCTCGCAGTTGAGTACTGTCTATAAATGGATTTGGATTTCTGAAAATTTAATTTTTCGCATTAAACTATTTTTGTAATTTAGTGTTTTAGTTGTTTTATATATATATCTATCACGAAATAGTCTTGTTTTAGAAAGTTTAGTTTGTCTATTAAATCTAGGGACGTCAGTTCAACTTGAATATGATAGGCTAATCCGATTAGCCAGCTATATTACAGAGTTATGATTGAAAATTTTTAACCCGATAAGATTCCAGTCTGATTAGCCCGCACCCCATTAGCTCGTAATCCGATTAGTCCATAACTCGAAATCCAATGGGTTGGCCCTAGTTGAAACTATTACATATTCTTCCGCCTTGTTTAGCAATTGATTTGACACTTCAATGATAATTTTGATAAAATTAATAAGTACAAAAAATTAAATTAAATTAATCCTTTAATTTATATTATACATATATATATCTATATATATATATATGTGTGTGTGTGTGTGTATCAGATTTTTACTAATATAAATAATAATAATAAATAAACGAAATGGAACATTCATGTTCAGTATAACAAATATTATGAATTATGAAATATGCTTTGAAATTTAACAAAACATATTTGTATTTTATTTTAATTTTATAATTCTTAATTTTTTTTATCATGTCAAGATCCATAATAACCTGTTCTTAAGTTAAATCATTCAATAACAAAAGATATATCCCATGACATTCTTATCCAATGTCATGTTTTTAGTTTTTACATTAGTACTATTTAATCGTGTTTGAGTTTAAGTATATATTCCAATTTTTCTAATTAAATATTTTACATTCTATAAATATGAGTAGTTTTCTTCATTAAGCATTGGAGAAATCATACATCACGTTTTGAAGAACGTGCTAGTATGACATGTGATGTGCTTAACATTCTTATAGCAATTATAGTATCAGAATCTTCCTTTCGTATTAAAGCATACATTTTGAACAAATATAGAAATAAATTCATTTTCGAATCAAGCTCTTCTTTGCACATGTAATTGGTTGCATAAATATTTTGATGATAAAATTTTATTTTTATTATATAATTATAAATTATCACACCATATTATATATTAATATTATAATTAATAAATAGTGAATAGTTTGAAGACTATCAGTTCAAAGTGTATTACAATGTTGAAAATTCAAAGATTATGATATAAAAGAATAATGTTATTCAAGTGTAGAGTTTAGATTCATTTTTGAGACACCTTGGTTCTATGACGCAAAAATTTTTTCAATCATTTTAACTTTAATTTTATGTTATGTAATCTTGAACTTTGAATTTTATACTTGTCATATGTTTTATATCTTTAATTTTTGTATAAATTTACATATTATAAATATAGAATTCTTAAGAATAAAAAATACATAGATTATATTTTGTCTTTTGCTTTTAGACCCCGGTGGGCTTAGCCCAAAATCCGAACGTTTAGAGTTAGGGTTGGAAATTTCTAACCCATTAAAATTTCAATCCGATTAGCCTGCATCCGATTAACCCGCAATCCGAATAAGGCTGACCCGAAATCCGATAGGCTGACCCAATTAACATCACTAATTAAATCTCAATTACATATTTAATATATTTAAGAGTAATGGTGTAATATGTTGTATTATATTGATCTACAGTCTACAATATTGTATTTATGTATTGCTATGAATCGTTGCTATACTTATAATATCCTTATTTATTTTAAAATTTGAGGAATTATATAGTAACGCAGTATGAATAGGTTATATGTAATTAATATAAGATAAGAATTATTTTATTTCTAAAACTATTCAAAATTATCACAATTGTTGTCTAATTTTAGACATTTGTATATATTTATTATTTCAAGCTAATATGATTGATAAGTAGCAATTTGTTGCTATTTTAGAGGTCTAATTGAGCTTAAATTGAGCACATATCTACACTAAAAAGGTGGAAATGGGCAGGAAATCAATGAAATGAAAAAGGAGCTGAGCAGCGGAAAGAAATGAGAAAAAAAGCTGAAACGGGATGTCTAAACCCTTCAAGCTGATCAGCTCGTCAGCCCAGCAGATGAACAGATCACAAGCTCAGCTCGGCAGATACATCAGCTCGGTAGCTAAGATCGGCAGCGGTAGTTCGGCGAAATCCCAGATCGGCAATACTGAATTCCAGCAGCTCGCTAGATCAGCAGAGCACCAGTACAACAGATCAGCTCGTCAGTTCGGCGTTGACCACATCGATAGGCCTGGCAGAGGTGACCTGAAGGGGCAGAACAATCATCCAGTGCAGATAAAGTGGTCCCTAGGCAGATTTGGTGAGCTGGCACTCCCAGCACATGCAGAGGGTAGAAATGTCAAATCAACCAGAAGAAAGTGGAGAAAAACCTAACTTTGAGGAATGGAAAGCCACCCTATAAAAGCTGAAGAAGGAGCATTAGAGAGAGGGAGATACTCGGAGACTTTAGAGGAGAGCACTCTTAGACGGTTTTTTTTCTTAGAAAGCTTTTAGATATCTCTTTAAGAACGACGATTGCTGTTACCATGGGATAGGGAACAAGGAATCTATTATTGTTGCTAAAGTTTTACTGTTACATCGCTTTTATTGTTCTTAGCTTAGTGTTTCCTTTCGATTTCAGTTATTTCTGCGCTTTTATTTCGGTTGTTATCGTTGATATTTAATTTCTGCATCTTAGCTACAGATTCAGTGCTATTTTCCTTTCTAATAGTTGAGTAATTTTTAGCAAAAAATTAATCCTCTTAGTTAATGTCAGTTAGTCTTTGTGTCAATTTTTAAATCAGTTATTTTGTTATTCGCGAGTCGATTTTGAAGTAGTCGGTAAAATATTCCAAGGTTTTTAAGGTTGTGCTATGGGAATTTTCAATTCAATCAAGAGCTTTCAGTTTCTTCTTTCTGGTACATTAATGGAGTTTGGGGTGCGAGTCTCTGTGTTCTTTTCCTTTTTAAGTTAAACAACTTTAGCTGGGTTTGCATTTTGTTTGTCCCTGCAATGCTCTGTTTCATTTCCCAGTTTTAAATACCGAAAAGCTGCTGCTCCGTTTTTAAAGTAGGTTAGTTAGAGTACTAAAATAGAAAGTTGGTTTGTTCCTTTTGTTTGCTTCCTTTCAAAATTCCGTAGTTAAATTCAGTGTTATTTTCCTTTAGTGTTTAATTTCGATTTTAGTTCCAAGGTGATTTTATTTTTATTTAGCTCTTTCTCGTTTAATTAATCGGTTTAGTTCCCACGTTTTTAATTAGTTTAATTAGTTTAATCTTAATTTCTTTTCGTTTACCCCTAATCTTTAGGCGTGGCGGCATCGCCGATTTTCCTAGGCATAAGATACATGACAAACTCCCGTTCCTTGTGGGTTCGACACCCTTTACTTGCCCTATACTAATTCAATAGTATAAGGAAAGTGGGGACTATAAATATCTTGATAGGCTGAATTTGTGTTCTTAATTTCCAACCACACGCACGAATTTAACGACCTACCAGTGAACCCTTTGAAGTTTTAGACCAATAAAATATTACAAAAATTGGTACAAAATAATAAATATTTTGAATGGAAAAGCAATATATCAAAACAAGTCTTTAGATAGGTTGTAAAACAATACATCAAAATCTTGAATAAAATGGTTTCGCGATAGTAGTACGTAGTTACCTTTCAAGAAAATGTCATCTGGGTGGGAAAGATGGACATCTGTAGGCTTAGCTTTCATAGGCTGATAGTCAATCTTTGTGATTTTAGCACGAATCTGAAATAACTTTGTAAAGAATGTATTATTTTAAGGTTTAAACACCCTAACTTGATGTAGCACAATAATTTGTACGAATAAACGGAGATCGAAACATTTGCGACGTGAGCGAAAGATTAAACGAGGTGGAACACAATCGAATGTTGTACGATTTTGTTCATTCCAATTCACAATTGGACTTAGATCTAACAAAATATTGTAGCAGAAGTTGGAAAATCCTAAAACTAAACCCAAAATATCCACTTCAATTTCCGACCAAATAAAAGTGAAGAAAGCGTAAAAAGAAAATATATATATATAATTTTAGGTTTAGATCTACAATTTTTGTAGATATAAAATCGAAAAATGGATGTAGAATGAACATGCTACGAATAAACATTATGGATCTAAAAATATGTTGTCATTTGTGATCAAATAAGAGTGAAGAAATATGAAATGCAAAAAAATGTAATTTGAGGTTTAGATCTACAATTATTTTGTAGATCTACAACCAAAAAGGCTAGAAAATAATTTTCTATGCATAAACTTTTCAGGTCTGGAAATATGTTGTCATTTCCGGCCGAATAAAAGTTAATAAATTAAAACTAAGAAAAACTTAATTTGAGGTTTAGATCTACAATTATTTTGTTAATCTAAAACCGAAAAAGATGGAAAACATGTTCCTCTGCATAAACCTTACGGATCTAAAAATATTTTTCATGAACCTGTCAGATCTAGGAATATTTTTTCATTTCCGGCCTAATAAAAGTAAAACATGGAAATACAAAGAAAAACACAATTTGGGAAATACAAAAAAAAAACACAATCTGATGCAGCCAGTAGCAAGGAGGAGAAGAAGTCGGCGAAACCTCCGATTTGGAGAGGAAGCAAAGCTGCGTGCCAATAGCCAAGAGGCTACAGCCAACGCACCAGAGGATACTGCTGGCCCCGCCACCACGATCAGTGGCTGGAGAATCGTCTGCATTAGAGGCGACAACCGACGTGAAGAGGTGGCTAGGGCTCACGCTTTGGAAGGAAAAAAGAAGGAGGATGCGACAGATTCATATGGGATGTTATGTTTGCAACTTGGAAAAGGTATAACTTTAAGTCAAACCCTCCAACTCTCTCTTATTTTAAGAAGAAAAAGTTGAAGCGAACGAAGAAGGCATAAGACTGCGCTTGAATAAATAAAAATTTGCTTAATTATTTTTTAGAAGTTTTTAAATATACATTTTGTATTGGGCTTTTAACTATTTGAGTTGTGGACTCAAAAAAAATTTGATTAGGTTTAATTAATGAAAGTTTTTAAATATACATATTGCAACACCGTCGCGTTTGCGGCGGCGGTCTTCATGGTGCCATTGCGAGAAGTGCGCAGCAGCAGGTAGCCGCGGGGTCTGCCTCTCTCCCGGCGACCATCGAGCGATCGGCTGCGGTGGCGGCGGTTCGTCCGACGGCGTTGCGTGTTGCGGCCACCACATTTTTTTTTCAAATTTAAAATGTTTAAAATTTAAATTTAATTGATGCAATTTTGTGATTGGAGAAAGAGGAGATTTTAGGTAGTTTTCTTTAATTGGGATTTTAAATTATGTTTTTTTCATTTTTTATTTAATGAATTTTCCAATTTTAATTTAAGTAATTTTCGCACTTATATATATTTATTCTCATTTTAAAAATATCAAAATTTAAATAATTATATGAAATTGGATAATTTGGCTTAAAATGTGGTTGAAATTCTAAGGCTGCATTGGAGATATTGTAGCTGAAAATAAAACTGATGGCATGGCAGCTAAAAGGTAGAATTATGGCTTAAAATAAGACTGAATATTTGGCATTATTGCAGGTGGCCTAAGGATCTTTTTTTTTGAAAAAAAAAATTTAGGGAATAGTTTTTTTTCCGAAAACTTTAGCTAAGGATTTTTAATGTAGAAGATAACTAAATATAAGTAATAGTCAACACTGAATTTGGTTATTGATTATTATATTTTTTATTTAAATTTAATTATAATTTTTAATGTTTACATAGGAGCAACATAAAATTTATTGTCATCTGAAGTTTTTAATATAACTTTTTATACTAAATCATGCAATTTTTTCTTATTGAATAAAAGGCTAATTTAGCAATTTTTATTTTCTACATTAATTTAGTACAGTTGATGAAAGTATAATTTTCTACTAATTATACCTAAAATATTTATTTAATCAACTATATAATAAAAAATATTTAAATATTTTTTGCTCTATTTAATAATCTTATAGTGTACTCAAACTGCGTATTCTTTTGAATTTCTATGATTTTCACTTTTATTCGATCGTAAATGAACAAATATTTCTATATACGAAAGATTTATACAGAGGAACATATTTCCATCTTTCGTGGAGATCCGTTAATTTTCTTTTGACTATTATTATATCATATGGTTATGATTTTGGCATCAGCTTATTTTCCCTGGTTTTTTTTTTTTTGTGATTTGATTTTTTTTTAATCTTGTCTTCTTTACAGAAAGCTCTTCTTCTAGTTAAAAAGGCAACGTTTTATAGTCGCTTGTGCATTCTGCTTTAATGGTGTTTTCTATATTTTCTACTTTATAGAAAGCTCTCTTTTATTTTTCTATAAATAT
Source organism: Monilaria moniliformis (assembly GCA_034509125.1). Taxonomy (NCBI): domain Eukaryota; kingdom Viridiplantae; phylum Streptophyta; class Magnoliopsida; order Caryophyllales; family Aizoaceae; genus Monilaria; species Monilaria moniliformis. Next base: position 9,024 of record JAYDZE010067293.1, on the reverse strand, counting down.
TATATAGTGGTCTTTTTTAACATATCTGAGCCTCCTTTATTTTTCTATAAAAATTAGATTGTATATATATTTTTTAATTAATTTAAAGTAGTTAATACCTTTAGTTTTTGTTTTTACAGTTCTAGATCTTAGTTTACACGATATTCTTGATTCTTAGTCATTATTAACACTTGTTAGTTGAATAGGAGAGGAAATTGATCCCAGCAAGCTCATCGGTCGAGGCGCCCAAATCTTTCTTTATCTGATGTATTTATCTTTTTCACTTGTACATTCAGGTTTTTCATTGTGTAAAATGTCTCATCCTATTATGTTTAAAAGCGTATTCACTTACTAAGATTCTCATGTGATTTCTGATAGGATATGCAGCCCGGCCCACCAGAAGTTCAGCCCAAAGGCGACAAGTTCGGCCCATCAGAAGTCCAGCCCAGCCCAGCCCATAAGCCAACAACTCGGCTATAAAGGAGCTCGGACCAAAGGCCAACAGCTCGTCCATAAAGGAGCTCGAACCAGAAGCCAACAGCTCGGCACCAAGGAGCTCGGACTAGAAACATAAAGCTCGGCACTAAGGAAGGTAGAAGCTCGTCTACAACTGCCCACTACCTCCACTACTCCATAACCGCCAGCCATGATCCCGGAAACCGCTCCCACGATCCCGGAAACCGCCCCCACGATCTCTGTAACCGCCGAGTCACTTTAATGAATCATTAATTTAGGCAACAGCCTATGTAATACTATAAATAGGGATAGTTCTGGATGGAAAAGGGAGGAGACACCCTATCTGTGTAATACGCTGCGAATATAATATTGAAACGCTTGGAGCCGTGGACGTAGATCAATTACGATCGAACCATGTAAAATCTCGTGTGCAGTCTTTCAAATTCCTTCCCCATATTCAAATCTTACAAACCCGAGAAAATTAGATCGCTCAATTTCTTCTTTAGAATTTGTTAGTGGTGGTTGTAGATACTGCAACCTATGATTAAAAAAGAAGCAATAAAATGGATATAGATACCTCTTCACCACAATAGATCTTCTTCAACTCCTGAATCAACTTATTGTTTGTATTTGTCGATTTCGTCAACTCCATATCCAACTTATTTTTTGTATTTCGTCATTTTTTTCTAAAAACTTAAAGATCTAAGCCTAGAAATAAATTTCTGGTTATCTTCGGTATCGTAATGCTAAATCGACGTAGATCTGCAATGATTATCTTCGGACCTATTATTCTAACCTTAACCTTATTTGTGGATTTCTGGAGTCATAACGGTGCCGAGTTTTTATGAATCAGGTTTACATCTTCCACTTGATGAATGATGGCACTGGCATTCAAAAACGCATTCTCACTTGACCGCATCAGGAGTCTATAAACAATTTCAACTTCTATAACTTTTTTTCCATAATTTGGCATACCATATGTAATAGATAGAACAAACAATTGAATATCACAACAAAAAAAATAACGATAACAAACTAAAAAGGGAACATAAAAAACAACAAATTATACAATCTATACAGAACGTGAATTGCATTTATCAGTGCAAAAGAACAATTTCAAAAAGAAAAACACAAAACATTAAGAACATTTATCTCTACTCGGAAACTTGAAATCTAATTATGAAGATGTCATTCTCTCGATGGGTTGGTATTTATAGCCGAAGATTGAAGAGGTTTAAAGTGCAACACGGTTTTCAATAGTCAAAGTGGTACCCTGACAAATTGGTATATCGAATACAATTTCTGATGCTACTATTACCCACTGTTACACGCCATGTGCAGATTCATTCTAAAGCCATATATATCATGCAAAGCTTAATTAAAAGTTATGATGGTATGTCTGACATTGAGTTACAATTTTTTTCCTATTGAGTCCATAAATCTTGGCGGGAAAATGACAATGTTGTAAATATTGCCAAAACTCAGCTTTTATATATGTAATAGATTAAAATTCAAAAGTTTGCTGGACAAATTACTTTTTATTGGAAATAAATGAAAAATAAACATATTATACATATTTTACATTCACATATATATGTGAAGGTTGGAACTTTTCATAAATATAGAATCACAACATGTTGTACATGAATTCTCTTCTCATAGGCAGGGGCGAACGTAGAGAAAAAAGATTGGTAAGGGCTATGTTTATTAAATATTTTAGATTATTTTTTGGTGATTCAGATCATTTATTGGTGCTTTTGCATAACAATTTACATAAAATTTGGATAAATTTAAAGACCTTCTAAAGAAGAAAAGTAAAAAAAAAAAAAAAAAAACTGAGATGTGTCCGCCTATACTCAAAGGTCTAAATTTTTTCGATAGTTTCTTATATCTACAAAAGGAAAAGGAAAATTAGGTCTATAAAGAGGAAATAGTAGATTAAAGACGTCAACTACTAAACGGGCAAACATTAGTTATTACAAAATTAGTGTTATAAATATAAGATACCTAAGAAAATTAAGTATCCATAATTTTTTTAAAAGAAAATGCTTCTTCCTCATGATGCGATCCTGTGGGGCCTTAGCCTATATAAATTTTTTAATGCTGTAGAACAGAAAGATAATATGATATTATATTTATAAAATATGAGCACCTTAATTCTTTTTTACTTGAAATATGAGTATATTTTGTGGGGTTAGTATGAGTATCTTAATTAAATTACTTATTCGAGATTCGAGCAATAAGCTCTTCTCTATGAGCAAAGTGGTTTGGAGAACAAATTCCACCTCTCATGTTTCTCTAAGTCAAATAAATAAATGAATTAATGGAGAATTTTCATTGCATTTGAGTTGTAGAGTGGTTGGATAATTTTCTAGCAGTAGCCAAACTCAAGTCGAGAACAGCATACTCTAATATTCAAAATTTATTCTAACAATAAAAAAAAAATTGAATTTGTCATCTAAATGTGTCGAGTTTACAACTATAAAAACTTCATATTGTATGGCCTTGAGCAAGATAGGCAGTGATGAAGCAAATTTTTGTAGACACAATTATTAAGTTATGCATCAATGACATTGTATAGATATATTGTTATTGAATTGCCAGAAATGAATTTTAGAATAAAATACCATGTTAATGAGCACCTCCGTCCAAGTTATCATTGTTGGTAAAAGATCATTCACGTTTTCTATGAACCCCGAACTCATCTTAATCGAGCTTTTTAATCAGAGAAAATATAACATTCTTCCTAATTTAGTATCTTAAAGTAAAGATTGTTTTTTTCTTCTTGCAATTTTTTTTTATTATACTTATGCTGTATTTAATTGGTATAGAAATCCAAATAATTTAAGATAATAAATAAAATGCCAAGTTAAATATAATTAGAAAATTAAAAAGAAATCAATGTTCAATGGCTTAGACATGCATATAAAAATTCAAACCAAAGATACATCTAAAATAAATTAGTATATCTTTACATTAGATATATACATACATATTGATATGGTTATATATACATATATATTTCAATAATATATATATATATGATATAACGTGAAAAAAATATTTAATAGATCCAAAACAAAATTTTATTTTGTTAGTATAAATAATTATTAGTATAATTATATAGATTAACTTATAAATCAATTGGGACAATAGGACACATTACAAGAATATCCTACCGAAACCAATAGTTCAGTATCCAATTATCATTATGAGTCCGTCAATTCGAATTTGTATTTATATTCGTATTATGTATTCGTATAAAAGAAATCCTTAGGTATTTATTGTCTATTGACTCAATACAATTTAATAACTAATCATCCCTTTCTAATTCTTAAGTTTTTTTTAAAAAAAAAAACAAAAACAAAATCCTACTAGTCTAATTAGGGTGTGTTTTGTAAGAATGTTAAGCCGAAAATTAGCTTAACAATTTTGGTCTAATAGTATTTTATAGTTGTTTGATAGCTATGTTAGTAAAAAATAAAGCCAGTGTTTATTTTTCTTGACCCATTGTCTACAGTTTAAAGCACGGGCCTACAGTAGCCTATTTCAATTGTTAAAGCATGCTCATAAATCTCTTATTTTTTGCCTGTTTATTTCTATAAACTTTCTACAGTAACACCCTTTCCCTCTTTCTCTCTCTCTCTCATTTCTCCCTCTATCCTTCAGCCTCGTCCCTCTTTTTCTCGACCTCTGAAGGCTTTTTAGGCGGCGGCCACCTGTGTAGAAAAAGCAGTCTTCATAAAAGCTATCTGGCGGCCAACGCCGCCCTTGCCCTCACCCTCGCCCCATCTCTATCCCCCACCTCTGTCTCTCTCATGTTCTCTTCCTCGCCTGGTCTGAAACGCGGCAGCAGCGCAGGGGCTAAACCTATTCGCGCGTCCAGGCAACGACTGTGTGTGTTCAATGTGTATGTGTATATGATATTTATATTGCGTGCCGTTGAAGGTACCGGAGAATTGGAGGACGGCGTTGGACCGGGTGCAATTGAGAGGGGTGGGAATAGTTGGCTACCGTGGGTAGCGTCGGGTGGTGGCTTTAATCAATTTTTTCAATGGATCGCAATTTTTTTTCAATATGAGTCGAAAAAATCATTTTCTTTCAATAAATTTAGGATTGAGTTAATCAATTTTTTCTAATAAAAATGAGATAAATATATTGTAAGGACAAAAATGTGATTTTAGTGATTAATTGTATAGCAAGAATTATTATTTTTATTTTACTTTTAATTTTACCAATTAAATAACAATTTAAAAATTAATATTAATTTTAACTAATATTTTATCTTTAAAATCAATACTAATTTAGATACGATTTTTGAAGTTTTAATCTAACATGACTATTTATGGAGCCCTTGGTTTGAGGCAAGGCTGGCGAAATACAAGTAAAAAGGATAAATAGAAAAAGCGAACACTGCAAAACCCTTGTTTCAAATTACAACTGTAGATTTTCCGATATCAATTAATCAAACCAAAGGAAAGGGGAAAGATGGCGTCATCGTCGAGCAGCGGGCTTACCTTCAAGCTCCACCCTCTCGTCATTGTCAACATCTCCGATCACTTCACTCGTGTGAAGTCCCAGTCTCATCCGCGTCGCGTAGTCGGTTGCGTCATCGGCGTCCAGCGCGGCCGCACCGTTGAAATCTTCAACAGTTTCGAGCTTCTCTACGACGACTCCACCCACTCGCTCGACCGCGCTTTTCTCGAGAAAAAGCAAGAGCTTTGTGCGTATCCCTTTTCTAGATTACTTTCATATTTTTGAGATTTTACTGTGCCAGCCTTCATGTTTCGGCAGTGTTTACTGATTTATTTATTTATTTTATTTTATTTTTTGTTTTTTGTTTTTAATTGGGGGGAAAAAGGATTAGAATTTACTGATATCTGATATGCTGAGCAGATAAGAAGGTTTTTCCGCAATTCTATATTCTTGGATGGTATTCAACGGGGAGTGATGCTCAAGAATCCGATATGATTATTCACAAATCTGTGAGCTCTTAAATTTTACTCTACCTGTGTCTGATAGAGCAATTTTCTGATTGATATCGTGAACTATGTTTCAGATACACATGTTCATTCACTCTTGCACTTTCTAATCCCTAGTATGTGAAAATATTAAAATAGCATGGGATCAGAATGCATCATCTGATGCTGCAAGGTTTTCTCAAAGTTTTTCCGTAGCTTGTTGCAATTATACTCACACTTGCCGTGAAAGACCCTTTTGATTTTATATTTGATTAGTCTCAAATCTGCTGTGTGTATCTTCAGAGTTTTACAAAATAAGCTGCTTGATTCACGGGCTAGTTGAAGTGAGGACTGATAAAAGAAGTACCGGGAACCAGTATTATGGACATAGATGCAATTAGTTGTATTAAAACAAATATGAGTTCATTGTCTAAGCTGGCATACCTTACAGTTAATATTTTTATCATATTAGAGTAAAATTCCATATGTTATTACCTGACTACCGAGAATCATTTGTTTCCCACAGTTAATGGATATTAATGAGAGTCCAGTTTATGTTCTTCTCAATCCTTCAATTAATCCTGCCCAGAAGGATCTGCCTGTTACTATCTATGAAAGTGGTATGTATTTATCATCTGCTGTCACAAATTTCCCAGAAAGCCTGCTTTGGAATTGATTGGGCTTGATGTTATCACTTATCTATAAATATTCAGTGCTCGGTGATGAAGAACAATTCTATCTTTTATGTGTTTCTCAACTTCTGTTTTCTGAGGAGTAGCCTGTGGTGTAGATGTACAGTGTCACACAACATACATTAACCACATTGTTCTTGTATAAATGTTCTTATTCGGAAGTCTCCAATTGTTGTGGCTCTCTTATTTACTCTAGAAGAAGCAAGCACCTATTTATCTATTGCCAGATAGAGAGGAACCTAGAATGTATTGATTGATATCAAGTCGAAATGTGTATTTTGTATGGGCTACCCATATGACCAATATCCAATTCTTTAGGCTCGTGATCTTGTTTGCACTTTGTGAATGCCACACAAATCTAGCCCTATTAGAGTGTTAAAGTGAGCGAATGTGCCTGCATACGCGTGGATGATATATTCTCGCCTGATTTTCAGACAATGTCTGTCTGTTTGCATTTCAGTCATAAAAGTTTGGGAATTGCCTTTTAGGCAACTAAAAGATTGCTACTATGTGTGAAAGTAAATTTGCTGCAATAGAATAGGCTCCTTGAATGTGCATCAAGAATTATATGAGAGGCCTTAAATTGTAGTTTTACTGATTTACATATGAGCTTAATTTCTGCTTTTTCCTGTTTTTGTTGATGATCATTACCACTCAAGAGTTGCATGTAATTGATGGCAACCCCCAGCTTATTTTTGTTCAATCAAGCTACACCATTGAGGTATGTTTTGTTTTTTAAATTTAATACTGAGAAAATTTTAGCTGTATGCCGTAACTTCTATTTTCTCGTTTACTAGACTGTAGAAGCTGAAAGGATATCAGTTGATCATGTTGCCCACCTTAAACCATCTGATGGGGGTTCCGCTGCAACTCAATGTTAGCCTTTTAATCTCACTGCATGAATTCAATCCTCTTTTTTATACCCTCTTTTTTCTTCTTAATGAGGCATAGGACTTTCGGTTAACTTTTCTTTACTTTAAATTTTGGTAGTGGCTGCTCATCTTACTGGTATACACAGTGCCATCAAAATGCTAAATAGTAGAATCAGAGTGCTTCATCACCATCTTCTTGCCATGCAGAAGGGTATGTCTGTTTATTTTCTGAAACTCAATTTCCTTAATGGAGAAGTCATAGCATTCTCTCTTGTCGTTGGTTGAGCTATATGTTAAGGTTTACTCGTCGAAAGATGTCTGCAGCATGATTGTTGATCTGAAAATGAGGTGTATTGCTGTTTGGACTTTGGAATGAGTCCTGTAGATGAGTTCTTATGTATACTTCATGTTTATATTTTATTTATTACTGCTTGCAGGTGATATTCCCTCTGAGAATTCATTGCTGAGGCAAGTTTCTAGTCTCTTGAGAAGATTGCCAGCTATTGAATCTGAAAAATTTCAAGATGATTTCTTGATGGTGAGTGCATCAAGTAGTATTTGGTTATGTTTCGAATATTCTTTTTAGTACCATTCACTTTAAATGTCATATAAATCAGGGGTATCCAATCGGGTATCCGCGGGTACCCGCCTCGAAATTTCGGGTACCCGCACCCGAAATAGCAATCGGGTACCCGAATACCCTATTCGGGTATCCGCACCTGGGTAATCGGGTACCTGAAATACCCGAAATATCAAATAAATTTGATAAACACCTACTTATGTTATCCCTTAAATAATAAGAGTTGAACGTATTGCCCTGTTAGCATTGGTCTTATCGAATTGCTGCATTCGAATTAAAGAGGGTTAGTGGATAGAGGGTATACTGGTATGCCATAGCACAAAAATTCCTAATTAATTTAAAACCTCAATCCTAAATCAGGTAATCGATTGGGTATTTGGGTACCCGAATACCCGATCGGGTTACCCGATACCACAAATTTACATACCCAAAATAACCGAACTCGTAATTGCGGGTATCGGATACCCGATACCTGACGGATTTCGGGTCGGGATCGGGTAAATCCGAATACCCGAACCCGTTTTTGCACCCCTACATATAATGTATGTCTTTTTTGTTTTTCTGAATTTTATATACTATTCAAAGCATATTGTCCTCTAATAACTTGTATGATGTTGATCTCATCAGTGTTGTTAGGGGAGCGGGGCGTACCGGGGCGATTAGGCAAAAATCCGGGGGGCGGAGCGATAGGGCGACGGGGCACGCGCCCCACGAATCGGGGCGCATTACTATTGTAGCAGATCTTTAAATGAGGATATATGCATGTATGAATGAAGATGTATAAATACATAGTATAAATGCGTAGGTATAAAAGTATAGGTATAAATGCAGATTTATTAATATTCAAATATAAATATATAGGTACCAATGCAGAGATATAAATGCATAGGTATAAATGCAGAGATATAAATGAATTTTAGAATATCCATGCGGACATATTATTGGCGACAAATGGAGTAAAACATGCATTAATGAGTACCTATGTTGTCAACCAATTAAAGATGGAGAGAGAAAGACATTGGGAGGATAAAATTGTGTCTGCCTCTCCCCAGACGCGCCTCCTGCATCTAGCTCGCCGCAGCTACCTTGGAGTGATTTCAGCCTCGCCCCGTGCCCTAGGGCGCGCTTTTAACAACAATGGATCTCATACAATTTCAAACCTTCATACTGGGAATGTAGTGGTGGAGGAGGATTTGAAACCTCTCGAAATCACTTCTATTTTTATCTTTTATTTTTGATAAAAGATCTCACCTTTATACACGAGGCCTAAGGTCCAGTTGTCCCTATGAGAATTGGCTCTTTGACTTATATTGATATTGATATATAACTTTGTGTACTTGTACATTTCTTTTTGCTTAATACTTTCCACAATGACTAAATCTTGTTATTTTCCAGGAATATAACGATACATTATTGATCACATATCTTGCCATGTTTACCAATTGCTCAAGGTATGGCTTTTATACCTTTGTGCTGCTATTATC
>JAYDZE010067182.1:0-25378 GCA_034509125.1 Monilaria moniliformis | reverse complement strand
ACCAACTCATTCTCTCTCCACTTAAACTCCCTAATTAAAAGCTCCTAAAATACCGTGCCGAAACCCAAATGGGTCATTTGAAATGGGACGGAGGGAGTATAATTTTTTCCGCCACAAAAGTGACCAAAGAATCCTATTCCACATGTATATATATATATATATATATATATATATATAACTATTAACATCAAAATGACAAAAATGTACATAGCAGTAAGCTCATGATTGCCTCTCTTTTCTGATTTCTCCTCCCTCTTGTACTAGCTATACTAACTGAGATATGCATGTTCTTGATCATCATGAATTGGGGATTTTTGGACATGTATCCATAAATTCCTCACAGAGAAATTAAATTTCTCCTTTCCTTTTTATAGACAAGTGCATTAACTCGTATGCAGAAATCTGAGGAATATATAATGAGTGAAGAAATTGATTTTGCAGGTGAGGCATTTGATGTGAGAGAGAGAGAGAGAGAGAGAGAGAGAATTAATGCAGTGGCCAGCCATTTCTTTCTGTACAGAGGGAGATTTAAAGAGTTATGGGCTAGGGTTTATATTGTTACGCCTTTTGACTTAAATTCTTTGCAGGCTTTTGATAATGGCCCCATGAATTTCTATAGCTGTGGATATTGACTCCTTTGTCCAATTAATTTCATTTAGGTCTCATCTTCCTACTTTTCACCAGCAACGTCTACTTAATTTCTACTTTGTTATTTATTGTTAATATTTCACAAATTGTTTAGTAACTGTTCGCGATATGTTGGCCTACTTTGACTCGACGCGGATTTTAAGAAACGTGAATGAAAATGGGTGGAATAAGTTAGTGGAATACGAGTCTCGCTTAGTTTTATAATGAAATGTGAGGAAAATGAGTTAGTGAAATATTAGATCAATATTTACCAAAATAATAAAAATGAAATAAGACATTTTATTGTGGACATCCATTTTTAGCAAAATGGGACGTGTTGTCGCATAAATACTCACTATACAAATAGTTATGTGCGCGACCGCACAGTGTTATTAAGAAATATTAATTAGATTGATTAATTAGGACTAATTAATAATTATTACGAACGTTTACTTTGAGTGATACGGAGAATTGACAATAATAAGTTGAGTTAATTTTTTGTTCTTTGATGAATTTTGATGGATTGATTAAATTTGAGCTTGTTTAACTATTTTATTTTTCAATAATCAACTAAATATTCTATCACTTTCTTATATCAATTAAATAAAACTCCCCTTATAGAGTCTAGTAATCTAGGTGCGATATATTAGTCAATCTATAATTAAAATTTAATTAAATTATATTCATCAAATAATTATCAAATTATAATTAAATTAAATTATAATGAATGTATGCTATCAAATCAATAATATATAATTACAATTATGCTTTTAAAAAAATATGATTACATCTATGCATTTAATCGAGAGCATAATTACATTTATACTACAAAATTATACAGTAATTTATTAATTTTTGTGTTATTTTAGTATAACTTTTATTTTTCTCTTTGGCCTATATCGATTTGATGTTTATATATTTAATTCATATTTCACATAATATCATTACAGGTTATAGATATATAATTTCGATAAGTTGATCAATTATTAAGATTTTTTTTTTTTTACAAACTTTTAAATTTTTAATAAATTTCATTTTTATTAATCGTCCGTATAAAATAGGAAACAAGAATTACACACGAAACTGAAGTTACGCTAGGCCGTTAAATTAGTTTCTTGCAACGTCCATGCATGGCAGTAAAAGAAATTCCTCTACTGTAAATCAATGGAAGAATTCTAAAAAAGCAAGAAACCTTCAAAATGTCGACTGATAACGTGTCTTTTATATGTCGGAAGAAATACAGCGACAATCTCTTCGGCGTTTTCTTTGGCCAAAATCCATTAAAATCCTCTTTTCCCCTAATATTATTGGAGCTAACGTTTCTCATATGTGTTTCTCGCGTCGTCCGCCTCCTCCTGAAGCCCTTCGGGCAGCCTAAAGTTATCTCGGAGGTCATTGTGAGTGAATTCTAGCATCTGGGATCGTTTCAATTTGTGTCTATTTTGGTTGTACATTATATGTTTGTGGAAATGTTTCTTTGAATTTTTTTATATGGTAATTCTTTTTTTTCTTTTGATTGATGTGTAGGGCGGAATTATACTTGGGCCATCTGTGTTATGCCGTAATGAGAAGTTTCGAATGTATATGTTCCCTGATAACGCGTTTTATGTGATCCAGAATATGGGCTTAATAGGATTCATATATTATCTCTTCATATCTGGTGTGAAAATGGACATATATGCAGTAAGAAAAGCGGATAAAAAGCATTGGTACATTGCAATAGTCGGGGTAATGGTGCCGCTCTGTTGTAGTATAGCTGTTGCATTTTCTTGGAAGAAGTCTATGGATACGAAGATGGTGAAAGTTTCTTCGATTTGGGGGATAACCTCATCTCTGGCAATGACGGCCTTTCCTGTTCTTTATCCGATCATGAAGGAGCTCAACTTACTCAGCTCTGAAATTGGGAGGGTGGCCTTATCCGTTGCAGTGATTGGTGATGTGATAGGAATGAATGGTGTAGTTATATTCGAGGCCTCCAAGCAAGGCGAAGGGCACCCTATAGGTGCGTTATGGTACCTCATCTCGTTGACTGTGGTTCTAGCATCTATATTTGGTGGTTTGAGACAGTTCATGATATGGATTATCCGGACAACCCCTGTAGGGAAGCCGGTGGATCAGGTTTATGTGATTGCCATATTGTTGGGTGTTTTTGTTATTTCTTTTGTTGCTGACACATTGGGCCTTGCTGTTGCCAACGGGCCGTTGTGGCTTGGCTTGGCCGTGCCAGATGGCCCTCCATTAGGAGCCATTCTTGTGGAGAAAAGTGAGACCATATTGACGAACATTTTCATGCCATTTACGTACATGTATGTAGGCATGATAACAGATCTTTCATCCATGAGTGGCCATTGGCATCATTTGCAGCCGCTGCTTTATTTGGTCTTGACTGGATACATCATGAAAATGGTTTCCACTCTCGTTGCTGCCCGTTTCTTGGACATGACCATTAGAGATAGCCTCACTCTCAGCCTGATAATGAGCTTGAGGGGTGAAGTGGAGTTTTTATTGTTTATCCACTGGATAGATTTTAAGGTACCTTTCAGTCTCTTATCCGGTGTTATTGCTTTATCACTTTTTGGTGCAAACTTGCTCTCTCTCTCTCTCTCTCTCTCTCTCTCTCATGATGCATATGATCTCTCTTGTGGCATCTGCAGATGTTGGAAATACCAGAATTCACATTGCTGGTCTTGTTGACTATAGCTGTGACTGCTTTAGCTGCGCCCTTGATCAGGATACTCCATGATCCTACAAGGCCTTATATGCTGAACACAAGACGCACAATTCAACACACTGCCCCTAACAATGAGCTCCATATTATAACGTGTATTGATGAGGAAGAGAATGTGTATGGACTAATGAAATTACTCGAGCTTTGTAATCCAACTGCTAGCACACCTATCGCTGTCCATGCTTTACGCCTAATTGAGCTCGTTGGTCGTGCCAACCCAGTGTTCATTGATCACGAAAGCGAAGAGGATAAGGGAGCCGAAGGGTGCAGATTCAGTTCGATACATAATGCTCTAAAGATTTTTGGTGAGGCTAGAGGTGGGTACGTAAGGATACATTCTTATACAGCAATCACCCCAAAGAGAAGCATGCATCAAGACATCTGTGAGTTAGCTCTTTCTAAGCAAGCTTGTTTGATCATTGTACCAATTCCCCAGGGAATAATGGATAACATGAAAGGGACGCCGGCTAGGAAGCCAGCCTCTCAATCCCTGAGTTCTAACGTGTTGAAACACGCGCCTTGCTCAGTAGGAGTTCTAGTGAGCAAGGAGTATCCAAATCTTGCCTCTGGTGTTTTGAGAAGCTCAATGCATCATTTTATCCTTCTATTCTTGGGCGGAGCGGATTCTAGAGAGGCGCTTTCTTATGCAGACCGTGCTGCTAGATGTCCGGATACATCACTCACTGTTGTCAGATTCCTTTCACATGAAAATGAGGGAGAGATCGAGATGGAGAAGAAACTTGATGATCAATTGGTGACATCATTTTGGGTGAAAAATGAAGCTAACGAGCATGTAGTCTATCGGGAGGCAGTGGTGAAGAACGGGGAGGAAACTATGGCTGTTATTCATGCAATGAATGATGAGTGCTACGATCTTTGGATCGTGGGGAGAAACCATGTAAATCCTGTTCTCCTTCAAGGACTATCAAATTGGACCGAAATCAGTGAGCTCGGAGTTGTAGGAGAGTACATTGCCTCGGCGGATTTTAGCAGTAATGCTTCAGTTTTAGTGGTGCAACAGCAAGTCTTAAGAGGGCAGAGAAAGAATTCAGGTAGTCTAGTTGGGAGATTCTTGTTAAATGAAAATTGGAAGAAGCTAGTACATATATAACCCTTAATTGCAGTACTGATTAGGCCTTAGTAAGTTGGACACAATTTGAGTAGTAAATATGTGAAGTTTTTCCCTACTTAGCTCGGGGAAGCTGTAAATAGATGTGGTTTTCTTCCTGTAATACCGATTCCAGACCTTCAAACTGGACTTGTGGCAAGTGAAGTTCACTAAATTACTTGTTTTCGAGCATTCTGTATTTACTTACATTTTACTGAATACTGTTTTGCAACATATTTTGGTAGTCCTTTTTTTTGTAGTGACTCAACTTAGTACAAACTTCAAGATGATTCAACTGCATCTGAACAAGATTTGGATGCTTTTCTCTCTGTCTTTACAAACTACCTTAACAAATTCTTGATTTTCTTCTGTCAACAAAATAAATGTAGACAATGAATGGTACAAGAAACTTGAAGGTTCTAGCACATTCTACATCAACACATTACAGGAATCGCGTATTTTTGCCTAACAAGGAGGGAGATCAGGTGGAGGAGCCTCGACGGACTGCATCTTCCCCGGTCCATTTTCGACCAAGAATGACATGGCCAAGCCCCATCTGAGATGGGAGTCTACGTGACAGTGCATCAGCCAAACCCCTGCAGCAAAACCAGCAAAAATGAGGATTCAACAGAAACTACATGGTAAGTTGGAAGGTGTATGAGCTACATTTACCTGGATTATCTGCAACAAAACGAATCACGGTCCAGCCTCCGACGGGCACATTGATGGTGTTGCGAAAAGGTGGGTCGACAAGGTTGAATCTTGCAGTGTCTCTACCGGGGTTGAAGTTGCCAAAACCCTGCCCTACAACATAGAAATGGTAGCCATGGAGATGCAGGGGATGGTCCTCGGTTGAGACAATGGCAGTGTCTTGCAGCACTATCTGCACATTTGAGCCATACTTGAGCTTGTACAGCTTAGTCCCGCGGCGCGGCTGCCACAGCCCCCGGCTCACGTTGCCCGTGTAATCGAACGCAACAGGAGGAACCGGTGGGAAATCCGTGGTGAAAATACCCGGTATATTTTGGTAGTAGGCTTGTAAGAGCGAGGTGCTCCGCGGCAGCACGAATGAGACGTTGTTCATGCTGGCCGCGAAGCGTGTGTTGTTCGGCCCCTGGCACCGGGGCCGGGGGTGCAGTTGACGAGGCCTAATCCTACCGTGAAGAAGAGGCTTTCATGAATTTGAGTTGGGACTTTGTTGTTCTTGGATGGCAGGCTTCTGAGCTGGCTAGTATATGCAGTTGCTGTGTTCGTGTCGTTGAATCGTGGAAGCGTAGGCAGAAAAGGTTTTGTGGAAGGGGGAGGAGAAGAGTAATACTCCAAGATTGCAGTAGTAGTTGTGTTGTCAAATGCTGCATTTTGAGCGGTGGCGTATGCACGTGCCGCCATGTAGTAACGGCCGGCCGGCTGATCGGCAGTGAGCAGAACGTTGGTGGTCTGCCCGGGCCCGATCATGACCACTCTGGTAGCGAAGGGCCGGTTGTAGGCTGCGTCATTCCCGACCACGGTTAGCATGTGGTTGGCAACGGTGAAGAAGAGTTCTTGATTGAGTGCAGCATTGATGATTCTCAAGAGAACTGTCTCCCCAGATTTGACATAGAATTTTGCAGTTTCTGTGTTGAGAAGAACAAAATTTGATGAACAAGTGTGGTCAAGTAGGGTAAATATGTGATTGATCAATGCAGGAATTGGTGATATGTTTTAAATAACCTTTTCTTGAGCATCTGTAGAGGTCACCCGGCTGGCCGTTGATGGTGTATGCGTCGGAGACGTTGGGCGCCGCGCCGGTGAAAATCGCCTGTCGTTGCACACTGATGATGTCTCTATCCCACCATTCCCCTGTTGAGGAAAATCAAGTTAGTAGGGAAAAATTTGTACAGATATTTGTCATTTTTCTCTTTGTTACGATGGAGCACGGTTGGTTCGGTTGGAAAACGAACCGAATCAAACAACCGATGGACCGAAACTATTTGAAAAGTTCGACTGAACGACCGAAACCTAGATCGAATCTAAGACTTTTTGGTTTCGTTTTAGAGATTTTTTCCTTAAAATCCCACTACTAAACCGAATAGACCGTAAAAAAGTCATTTTTTTTTTCTTAACTGAACTAAAACCGAATTGCCTATAACCGGTTTTTGATTGACGGTTTGGATTACGCCTTGATTTTCTTACCAAGAAGTATAGGAATCTCTGTCTTTGGCTTTTGGAAGGGGTACGGAACACCGAGTTTCGGGTGAATAATGAGGGCCCCATACACTGTAGCTCTAAGCCATCTGCTATGAGCATGCCACCACAAGGTTCCTTCCTGATTCTCAATGGTGAATCGGTAGGTGTAGCTCGCCCCTGGCTGAATCGGGCACTGAGTCACGTACTCAGGCCCATCGGCCCAAGGCGTTCTCATCTGGCGAACGCCGTGCCTAATAGATAAGAAAATGGGTGAGAAACAAGGGTATCGTAACATGATCACGAAGATATGATGACATGCAGAAACGAAGCCAGCCTTTCACTAGGAGGGGCAAATGCCCCCACCCCCACCATTCTATATGTATACATATATTGAATTTCTCTTTTTCAAACTCTCAAAAATTTCCCCATATATATATATATATATATATATATATTGTCGTTCCTTCAAAGATAATTTTCTGGCTTCGCCCTTGATGATATGTACTAGTAAAACGGAAAAAAAGGTTACCAGTGGATGGTAACGTTGTAGCGAGCACTGTTGATGACTTTGATGACTAGGGCATCACCGTCTCTGACCTCCAAAGTCGGCCCCGGGAACTGTCCGTTGACGGTGATAATGTTGTGAGTATTGCACAGCCTCTTCACTGGTGTTGATTGAACCTAGAGAGAGAAATGTATAGGCATCAATGCACATATATTGCAAAAAAAAAAAAAAAAAAGCATCATTAATCAAACCAAAAAAAGATTGTAATGTTAATGGAAGCATACATCAAACTGATGGTGATGAGTCTCTGCATTTGCTAGAGAGAGAGAGAGAGTTGTTGCAAGAAAGATTGCAATCTTGCATGTTTGCATGGTGGCAACAAGATTGTATGAACACATTTTTCCTTTTCGTTTCCTTTGTTTGTTTCTTGGGTTATACTAAGATGGTGCAAGACTTGCCTTTTATATTGTACACGAGAGTTGGAAAATAGAGCTAACATCTAATGTTGGGGCGGGGGTGGGGTGGAGGGGGTGGGACTTGGTTTGGGTCAACAAAAGAAACCAAACCTAGTCCAAGCAAAGTGAGGATTTGGTGCAACCACTGGTCTTGTATAATTTGAATTATTGATGAATTCAGTAATATGATTAAATTTAAATCAATTTATTTTTTCAATTTATGGAACATACTATTTTTTCCAACAAACATGGAAAACAATTAATATTGTTAGAAACATTACATGCATTTTTATAATAAAATAAGGTTCTGAAACATGTAATATGTTACATAAGGGAATTTACGAGCTTGTTTACGAAGCAGTGTCTTCGTATACTAAGCATTTGCATTAATAATAACGAAAAAAATGAAAAGTCTGACATCATTTTATCATGTAATACTTATTTATTGACAAAACTCATCTTTAAATATGACATTTATTCAGAGACGAACGGGTGCGGAATTCTCTAGGATTTAGTTTTATAACACAATGTCATTTTCTTTTTTGGATGTGTTTAATTAATTGGTTAAGGTCCATCCTCCCTCCAAACAACTACACAAATCTTGCAACTAATTATAAATAATGTAATATAAAACTCTAATTTAAGTACTAAAAGGGAAAAAATCAAGTAAGTTTGTTTGTAATAGGGGAATTGTTTTTTCTTAATTATTAGGTAATAGGGGAATTGTTAATTATGAGGTTTAGGTCTCAGTTTTGAGGCAGTTGAATAGCCTAAGCACCCAAACAGAATCAGAAATATATTAATTATTGTGATTAGTTAATGATTAACATAATTAATTTGTTGCATTAGTTGTAGGTTTACATCGTATCGGAGTTATAAATGTATGTATAAAATGAAATTAATTGAGTCAAACCTAATTAAAAAATAGTTATTCATGCTTTAAAGATTGGTAAGTAATCGTGCTGACTATAGATATATACGGTGTAGTGGTGGTGTAGTTGTTTGTTCCGCCTACGTACGGTGTAATATTTTAATTATAATGATATAGGTCATATGTAATTTTTGTAACAAAATGGTAGATGTATACGGGCGACTACATTTTACGATACTAGTTTAATAGTACATGTGACATGTGCACAAATTTAATTTAATATATAAATTTTATCGTAATTATATGGAATTTTAGATACAAAAGTATTCTTACCTTATATAAAAATAAGTAAGACTTTGAGTCTTTAATAACACACACTCTTATGATAGTAATAGATTATTAAATCATAATAATATTAAATTTTTAATTTGAAATATAATGTAAATTCCTAAACTTGTATAAGATTACTATTTTATTTATTTATTTAATATTAATACCCTCTATTTTTCATCAAATTGGATTTCACTTCATATAGAAGTGAAAAATAGTGAATCGTGTAATGGGCCTGGCTAGTATCCGGCCCATTAATAAGGTTTATTTTGGGCCTGAATTAAAATTTCTTTTTGAATTTGAGCATGGGAAATTTTGTTTTTCTATTAATCTCGACAATTAATTATAATATAAATATTATTGTAAGTAAAATTGCTTTGCTTGTAAGTTGTAACACAACTTAGAAATTCTCGAAAACAAAATTAAACGCCCAAAGTTTGTCGAATATTCCGATTTTGCCACGTCAGTTTACGATTTTGACTTCACGGGACAATTAAGAAAAATCGAAACATGATTTTCCATGTTGATTTTCAAAGTTGCGGAACGTACCAGAATTTAACCAAACTTCATGATTTTTTCGGCAATTTGCCCTAAATTAATATCATGGCATAATTAAGTAAAATCGTTTTAACGTTATTTAGAAAACTAATTTTCAAGCTCCATTTTTTAATTAAAC
Source organism: Monilaria moniliformis (assembly GCA_034509125.1). NCBI lineage: Eukaryota > Viridiplantae > Streptophyta > Magnoliopsida > Caryophyllales > Aizoaceae > Monilaria > Monilaria moniliformis. The sequence continues at coordinate 15,912 of JAYDZE010067182.1, read as the reverse complement.
TAGGTTTATGTGAATTTTTAATAGACTTCCAAATTAAGTGGTTTAATTCAAATAGGGGAAAGAAAATAAGAAAGAGTAAAAGTTGTTATATAATTGATATAATAAGATTGCATAAATTGAAATAATGTAGCGCGTAGCATAGAACAATATACTCGTAATCTTACTTCTGAGACAATTTAGAAGGATGATTATCCAAGGAAGCTGATTGTAAATTCTGATTTGCAGTAATAAATTTTTTACAATTTATTTTAACAAAAGATTGCATTAATTGCAATTTATTTTAACAAAATAATTATATAATTGCAATCCATACAAATCAAATTGGATCAACTATTTTTCTCATTGATACAATATAATCCATTTTTGTAGGAAAGAAAAAAACCAAACTCAATGCTTCTAAACAACCACTTCTTCTGCTCTATTACAAATTGTAATCTTTTCGTCTCAATCAGTACACACATTATGTATATAATAGTTACATAATTTAAAAACTTAATTTAATACGAAAATCCAATATAAAATGCAATATAAAAATTACCAAACATATTAAATTTTAAATGGGAAAAGGCTCTCTAGCATTGTGGCAGATCAGCCGGCGGCGGCTCGACGGATTGCGACGGCCCTACTCCATTTCCGACGATAAATGCCATCGCTAAACCCCAAGTAAGATGTGAATCTATGTGGCAATGGAAAAGCCAAACGCCTGCACACGATAACAAGAACACACGTGATTAATATGATTCAATAGTTTTGGAGTCTCGTAAATGCTACACCTGACGTCATATATTTTAAATATGAGCATTATAAGGTGAATTTATTTAAAAAATTTATAATATATTTTATAAACCTTCTTAATAATTTATATATGTCACACATAATTTCAACAACCTTCAAAAATACTTAGGAATTTTAATTTTATCAACTAACTAGGAATTGGAATTGGGGCCCGCGTCCACTATTTGTTTGCACTACACGTGTCAATAATGACACGTCGACAATAAACGTGTGTGTAGACCACGAGTATAGCATAATCGTACCTGGATTGTCTGCGTGGAAGCGGATAACGGCCCACCCACCGACCGGAACATTGATCGTGTTTCGAACCGGCGGGTCAACGAGATTGAACCTAGCTGTGTCCGTCGCCGGATTGAAGTTTCCGAACCCTTCGCCGACCACAAAGAAGTGGTATCCGTGTAGGTGGATCGGGTGGTCCTCCGTCGACACAATGGCCGTGTCCTGCAGCACGATCTGCACGTCCGAGCCAAACTTGAGCTTGTACAATTTGGTGCCGGAGCCGGGCTGCCACAACGCCCGGCTCACGTTGCCCGTGTAGTCGAATTTGCGCGGCGGAGAGGGGGGGAAATCGACCGTGTAGATTCCCGGCGTGTTTTGGTAGTAGGCTTGCATAAGGGAAACGGTTCTTGGTAGCACAAAAGATACATTGTTAGTGCTAGCGGTGAAACGTGTGTTGTTAGGCCCTTGGCATCGAGGGCCAGGATTGCAATTTATGAGCCCTAATCCAATGGTGAAGAATAGATTTTCAGATATTTGTGTTGGGACTTTAGCTAGGGCTCTTATGCTCCTGAGCCGGCTCGAAAATGCAGTGACGGTGGCTGTGTCGTTGAAGGCCGGCAGCCGGGGCAGGATAGGGTTGGTGGCGGCAGCGGTATTGTAGTCGAGGATCGCGGTGGTGGTGGTGTTGTCGAAGGCCGCATTTTGTGCGGACTCGTAGGCCCGCGCGGCCATGTAGTAGCGCGCGGGTGGCTGGTCGGCCGTGAGGAGGACATTGGTGGTCTGCCCCGGGCCGACCATGATCACGTCGGTGGTGAAGGGTTTATTGTAGGCGGCGTCGGCCCCGACGACGGTTAGTTTGTGGTTGGCTACGGTGAAGAAGAGCTCTTGCTCGAGTGCAGCGTTGATTACTCTCAGCATCATGGTGTCCCCCTGGTTTACTGAGATCTTGGTCGTGCCTGCTTGACAGCAACGAAGCTAGGAATTTTATTCATGTTTCCAACTAATAATAGATACAAGTGCTATTTGCTTGATTTCTTGCCATGTACCTTGGCTAGAGCATTTGTAGAGATCTCCTGGCTGACCGTTCACTGTGAAGGCATTTGAAACATTTGGGGCAGCTCCGGTGAAGAGGGCTTGTCTCATAATTTTGAGGATGTTTTTGTTCCACCACTCCCCTGTTTGTCGTTTCACGTGTATAATATGATATCATCGTTGCAAGAATTAACTCTAAATATAATAAACTTATGAGAGAATGTGTGATTAAAACTTACCAAGAATGATAGGAACATCAATCTTGGGTGCAGAGAAGGGATACGACGATCCCGATTTTGGAAAAATAATGAGGGCACCGTAGACGGTGGCTCGGAGCCACCGGCTGTGGGCGTGCCACCACAACGTGCCCTCTTGGTTCTCAATCTTGAAACGATAAGTGTAGGTTCCGCCGGGCCTGATGGGGCACTGTGTCACAAATTCAGGCCCGTCGGCCCACGGGGTCCGCATCTGTCGTATTCCGTGCCTAGTGCCATGATCCAACGGTTAGGCTAGGGCAATTAATCATCGAAAGTGTGATTTTATATAAGATAGCTGATCTAAATTTGAATTGTTGGCGCGTGTTGTGGTTATAGATATAGTGTGCATAGACTTACCAGTGGATGGTAATATTGTAACGCGCTTGATTGGTGACTCTGATGGCTAGTGAGTCTCCGTTTCTTGCGGCGATCGTCGGCCCCGGGAATTGTCCGTTCACCGTGATTATGTTGCGGGTTTTGCACAGCCTCTTCACTGGTGTTTCTTGGACCTGGGCGCGGCGGTTGCTTCGTCATATTAGAATTCGAACTAAAAATACGGGGAAAAAAAGGTTATAAACTAGGAAAATATAAATTTGAAAACGTACCACGAACTCATGGTAGTGAGTTTCTGGGAAAGAAGTGGCTAGAGATAGTATGCCTATAAGCAAGATGAGTAATAGACTCATTTTTGCTTCTTTTTCTTCTTCTTTTTGTTATAACTTGTGCGTGTGTGTGTGTTGTGTGTGTGTGTGTGTGTGTGGCTTTTACTTGGCCTTTTGGTTTAGTGAACTTGAAGTGATGGAGGTATAGTTTTTATACTAAAATGACTAGGGGTTTAAATTTTATATTATTGGTGGTTTCTAAAAATTATTTTGAAGAGAGAGAATGGAAACTATTGGGGTTCTTGCAGTTCGAGACTTTGATGACATGGTCAATTTATTATTTTCACATATATATATGTATTTCAAGTTAAAGGGAAAGTGTAGGAATTGTTCTACATTAAATCTTCTAAGATGGGAGTTGGTAAGATAAATTAAAGATTATTTGAAATTTAATACTCCCTCCGTCCGCCATTAAAAGTCTTATTTTGTCATTTCGGTACGTCCGCCGTTACATGTCCTATTTGCTTTTTACTATTTTTGGTAAGTAGGTCCCACAATCCACTAACTCATTCTACTCACATTCAATTATAAAACTAATATATAAAAGTGAGACTCACATTCCACTAATTTTTTCCACTCACATTACCTTACATTTCTTAAAATCCGTGCCATTTTCATCTATTGGCGGATAGAGAGAGTATATGATTATAGACTATTATAATACAAAGAATTTCTACCACTTTTGTAGATTTTGAGATTTGAAATTAGAATTTTGTACTGGAATAGTTGTCAATAGTTGAGGTGGCTAAATGATAAACCTTCTAATGCTCAAATTAGTAGATGTCGTAAATAAATAAAAAATAAATTTAGTTGCTATCATTTGCACAACCCAGAGTTTAAAAAATTGGGGTTTTTCAAGCAGAAATATACAATACATGAAAATGGAACAAATATATTTGTTTTTTCAGTCTATATGGTAGTTTTATATTTAATACACGTGACATTCTTTTATGGTAATAATAATATGAAATGTAATTAAATTGGTAATAAAATATTCTCATATGTAGCATCTTATATTTGTGATCTTATTATCTTTAATGATCAATTTACATCTCAAAATAGTAATTAAAAGTGAGTTTATTATAATATTAATTAAATTAAATTAAATTAAAAGGCACGTCAAGGTAAAATTAAAAATAAAAGAGGCGTTAGTTAGGCAAACAGTCGAATAAATTAAATCAAACCAATCTGGAGAAAGCAACTGTTACCTGAAATGTATTATCCATTTATTTAATTATAAAATTGACTCAATTTTACTTTGTAACTTATGAAATTGAATTTTCTAGGATTTGTTGGCGAGTTAGTAAAATTAAGTTGAATTACGCGCTGTGTTTAGGTGAAGTTTATATTTTGACATCTCTTTCTCTTGACTTAATATAGTTGAAAAGTTTAGAGTGACAGATGTTTTTAAACCGAGCTATTCAAAACACTCATAAGTAGGGATCTCGGAATTTTCGGACCGACCTGAACCCACCAGGCCAAGCGTAAAACCGACCCGGCCATCCAACCCAAAATTTATCCGAGAGACACAATTCTACCAATTAGCCTGGCTCGAAAAAAATCATATTTATGCACTAAAATCGGACCGAACGGATTAAGTCGTTCCACTTTTGACAGCTCTGATTATAAGATATTACTTGTCAAAAACGAAAAGAAATAACCACATCAATACTAAAGAAAACACATTGATTTCCCCTATTAAGAATATTAAGAATTATAAAATTGACTCAATTTTACTTTGTAACTTATGAAATTGAATTTTATAGTGTGAAAAGATAGGATTTGTTGGGGACTTAGTAAATTAAGTTGAATTATGCGCTGTGTTTAGGTGAAGTTTATGTTTTTGACATCTCTTTTTCTTGACTTAATATAGTTGAAAGTTTCGAGCGATGGATGTTTTTTAGACCGAGCTACTCAAAACACTCGTAAGTAGAGTTTCGGAATTTTCGGACCGACCTGAACCCACCATCCAACCCAATAATTATCCGAGAGACACAATTCTACCAACTAGGCTAGCTCGAAAAAAATCATATTTATGCACTAGAATGTTGGACTGAAACGGATTAGATCGCTCCATTTTTGACAGCTCTACTTATAAACATTCCCTTATCAAAAAAAGAAAAAGAAATAAACATCAATACTAAAGAAAACACATTGATTTCCCCTATTAAGAATATAATTAATGAATCTTTGACTCCACACAGGGTTTCATAAAAAATAAAAAAATAAAAAAACATTGACCAGCTTCAATCAAGGTACTAATTTGGAATTAATAAAATAAATAAAAATTAGAAAATTGTGATCAGTTTGTTTACCAACTACTCTTCATCAACGAACTCATTGAAGCTGCAAACACACTTATTTTCAATGATATAGGCAACCAACCAAACTAAAATAAATACATTCAACAAATTTCAACTTTTTTTTTTTTTTCGCTACGAGATTCGAGCTCTGATTCAGTGATTCTACACTCATCCAGCAAGGAGATACGTTTTTTCTACACTTAATCAAGTCAGATCCTCTGTTACAAATTAGTGTCTGCATTGATAGAATGAAATACGAAATAGAAAACCACAGAATTAAAAGAAAAATTATTTACTTTAATATACAACATATAACAAAACTCAATGGTACACTTGTGAATTCAACATTACAAAACTAGTAAAAAATGTAAATTAATTTCAAGAGACAAGTTTCGTGTAATTTTTCCCATTTCCATACATTTTCTTGACAAAAAATGAATGGAAATAAATCTAAAAGCAAAATAAATCAAACTACAAAAATTGCAACAAATTTTTTTTTATAAAAAGGAAAAATAAAGATTGTTGCAGGCAAATAATCTCCATTCATTACCTGAAAATGATTCTTGAACTCACTCTTGCCTTTGAAGTTTTGAGCTACAACTGAATCCTCAGAGCCTGCAATGATTTGATCCTCAGTTCGCAGATTTTGAGGAACTCCGACAGCAGGCCGTCCTGCCCGACGACAATCTTCTTCACGACGTCAGCAGGGTCCCAAGAATGCAGCGCCTCGAGAATCCTATCACCAACCTCAGCATCCTTCATCGCTGACACGGAAGATCCGAGTATCTTGAAGACCTTCCCGGGCCCATCACACTTGTCGTCTCTCTGAACCGAGGAATACATGGCTTTGAATTTCCCATCATGGGGTTTCTGGAGCTGCTCTTTCAACCATTTTGTTACAACCTCTATCGTCTCACAGAGATATTGGATTGAGCTCTGAATTTCATTCAACAGATGGGAGTTTGATTGCTCGACAGATCCGCCTTTCTTTTTCTTCTTTCCAGAAGGATGAAATGACCGGACACAGGATTGGATGATTAGAGCATGCCAGGCTAGGGGTTCGGTTACGAGCTGCACCAGAAAAGAAAGGTCAGTTCCTGAAGAAGAAACTATGGGCCCTGCAGATTTGATCGTCTCCTCAACATGTTTCCTCAGCAAAGTATTCGCTAGATTCCAAGTGCTACGGCCAGGATCGCCTCGGTCAATCTCATGAGAATTTAGATTCCAAGCATTCAAAAAGACGGCGAAGTTAGTCCAGTCAATAATATCCATACTGGGTACCTGCATAAGGGGATATACATCGCTTTTTTAGGGGAAGGGGATATGAATCGTTAAGGGGGCAAAAAAACCTATCTTACAACACATCAAACCTTCAATCATCTTTGAAAATATAAGCATCACAATTCACAACAAATACAGCTGATAAATCATGGTCCAAGCCATGTTAGTATTTTTTATCCCTAACTAATAAAACGATTGCCAAAAAATAGGTGACACAAATGCAATACATATATAGCTCTCATCTGATAACACGGTCCATGATAAGTAAACATAATGCATGATTGCTTCTAGCCACAATAAATGGCAAGTTTTAGACGAAAAAAACAAAGAAATGGTAAGCTTTGGACGAAAAAGAACACACCTCTAGGGGCTTCTGGTCGCTTGATACCCCAAAGACGAGTTCTACAGCATCTTGGAAGGGGAACTCCAAGATCTTTGTGTAGCGTTCAAGTAATGTTTTCAGCTCCAATGGGAGCTTTGGATCAACTGTGGAACCATTGGCTTCAATGTTTTCCTTCACTGACGCTGAAGCGGAATATATGGATAGATATATCAGTCGTGGAAGAAGGGATCTCTTTTCAATTTTTTTTACAGCACCCACTTCTGTTTGCTTGATCAGATTTTGCTGCAACAAGCATGAAACATGCAAAAATCAACCAATATAGTTTTGGAAACAACTCCACATTCTTCTATTAACAAAACTAATAGAAATTATCTTTTACTATAAACTTTTTAAGCCATTGAAATTGGATATCCATTTGCAACTTTCACCGTAAGAATTCATATACTCAAAGTTAAAGCATCGAAGAATAGATACTAATTAACAGCTTAATATCATTACCATGTTTTCTCTAGGACAATATGATGGTCCTTCAAAGGGTCCTCCTGCAAACACCATTAGAGAAGGATTTTATCAGTTAAGAATTAATTATAATCATATTATAATATATATTGGATAAAGCATTTGAATAATCACTATAAATAACATATATTTTATTATGAAGCAGCAGGTGGGAACACACTAACCCAAGAGATAATTTTTAAGTTGGCGTCCACCAAGGCCGTAAATTGAAGTCTTCATTAAAGGTCAGTGACTTGCTTCCGATCTCATTTGAGAGGTCAATAAAGTGAGATCCGTGCCTCAAGCTCTCCAAGGTGGACTGAAAGATAAATTTTACAATAAGTTGAATAATCTTGTGAACAAAAACTGGAAAAGCACAAAAGCATAACATAGTTACCTCCTCTTCATCGATTTTATATGAGTTCTGTTTTATCTGTAAAATAGGCAATTCAATCTTTGCCATTAAGTACTGACTGGAACGTTGCAATCTTTCCTTGAATTGGATAAATTCAATTGCCTAAGACCATGAAGACAAGATAAACATTAAGCACTTCACATTCAAGAGAAAGGTGACATGCCACTAAGATGCTAATTTAAGTATAATGATATACAATCAAAAGCCACCTTCTTACTTTTGAGTAATTCCTGTGGCGATATGCAAGGAAGGTGAGATCTGCTGATTCTCGGAAGTGATCGTCCATGAATCTTAAATAATCACTCAACAGGTTATTCAAATCTGGCCAGAGTGGAGATGCTAACATCTGTGGTAATATGTGGTGAGATACTGTCTCCAGAAAAATATCATTCACATCCAAGGATTTATATCTACATAGATATGGGAAAGAACTTAGGCCAGGGTTCGGAGAAAGATTCTGAAATGAACCTCAACCCAACAACCAAAAAGTATAGTAGCATAAAATATTGCTTTATATTTGTTTATGGATGTGGGTTGATGTGTGTGTGTGACAGAGAGGGAGGGGGGGGAGGAGAGATGAAACGTGTTGATGCAGAATCTTCCAATTACCGATCATAAGCTAATGGAAGGGAATTCCAATACGAATAAAGATGAACCAATAAAATTTTGTACTGAGAGACATATCTGCAAAAACAACCAGGGCGATTAAAAGTTAGATTCATACATGGTTATAAGATGCACAATGTATAGTCTATTAATTACCGAAACAAATATGAGTCTATTCTATTAAAAAAATGGTATCAATTGACTAAAACCATTCATCCATCATACATTTGGAGGAAAAGGAAGTAGAATTTTCCGTTCTCCTATGGGAGAGGTCAAATTAATAAAATAAACTTCTGTATACACATATCTCGAAGACTGTTAATAGACACTCAAACTTTCCTTCTAGTAATACTTCCACCACCATGATTAATATATAATTATATATTTCATGTATGCCAACACTGAGGAAAGCCAGGATGTAACGAGATCAAAAATCAGCAAAATTAACTTTATAACCTTCGGATAGCTAATCCAAACTCCAGAATCATAACGGCCTCCACCAAATAGCCAAGATCCCTTGTCCGCCAGAAAAGCTTAGCCACAATGTGAAAGATATTACAAGCCGATTGACATAAGTTTTGATCTTCTACCAAGCTACAAATATAGAAAACTAAAAACAAAATCTTGAGAGAGGAGCACATGAGAAAAAAGGAGCAAAATGAAACCAGATCTTTTAGGTTCACCGGTATTCAGCTAACTCCATCAAAGTTCCAATACAAAAAATATATATATATAATTTCAGGCTAGTCTTCTCTGCCACGGATGCAGCAGAAATTCCTGAACGTTCAAACTTGAGCACATAAACGAAGGGAAAAATACACTATTTTAATGAACATAATTTAGTACCTGAACCAAAACATTGCATGCCATTGGCAAAAGCTCCTCACCATACATGCTCTCTTGTGCATCCAAGTCTTTTGACAGTGGAAGATTCTTACAGAACATTTGTGTCATTTGTACAGCCATATGCTCGAGCTCTGTCAGATAAATAAACGATATGTAGTTACCCCAAAAGGCATGATAACAGAAAAATATGTCTTTGCTTGCAACATCAGAAATCAGAGGATGCAAATTATAAGAATGGCAGTGGCAACATATAGTATTTAAGGGAGGAAAAGAAAAGGAGAGAGGTTGGGGAAAAAGCGTCTGTAATTTAATGAAGCAAAATAATGCATGGGTAAGCTTCATCTGGGAAGGCTTTAACAGAGCAAAGGAGAGAAATAAAGTTGCTTTTCTCAACAACTCAATGAAACACAAAAAAGAAGGCCTACTATGACTGAAAGGCAATTAGCGAAGTGTAAGAGAAACTGCTGGCCAGATAAATTCATTAAATGAAATGACATGAGGCATACCATCCACTGGTAGAGATGTTAAATCGCCAATCAAGTTCTGGACTTTGAATAAGGTTATGGAGTGCCCAAGAGCTTTAGCTGGCACGATTGCGGTTGCTTCATTCTCCTTCACTAACTTTCTTAAAAACTCGCCCTTCTTATTATTATCAAGTACTTGAAGAAATTCTTCAACGTCTCAAGTGAAACAGGCCAAGTGACCAAACCTGTCCCCAGAGAATAAAGCATTGAACAGTACAGTCAATTAAAAGAAGTATGTAAATGTCAAAAAACTATCTCATATAGACTTCAACTGGTAAATTATTGAAAGATAACGAGAGCCTTTGGCAATTGCTCATGTTCGGCCCCTCGGTGAAAATTAGAGCATGTTGTAAGGTGAACTCATCATAAGTGTACGAACAGAATCATAGATCAACTTTAACACAAAGATCGAAGTGAAACATCAGAAAGAAAGTGAAGGTTGTGAAGCGTGAGAGTGAGAAGAAAAGGACGGGTTGCTGCCGAAGGAGATTACAATGTATTGGATAAGTAATAACTTTAGTGCATCATGTTGAAACATACCTGATAAATATTGCATCAGATCCTGAAGCAATTTGTCAGCATCACCTTTCTGAAACAAAAGCTTCCGTCTTTCAATTTCAAGAAGTGCCAAGTATGGACCTCTTTCAGAATTTACTACTGGCCTCCATTAATTTTTGTATGAAGTTCATGGCTCTTGACATGCGTGAATCAAACTGCATAGAGAAGTAAGCGACTCAAACGCTGTAGAAGCATAGTCTTAAGTTCTTTGACTGAGTTTTCAGGAACTTACAAGTTCCCCGGAGATATGAAGATTCTTGCAGTCAATAGATTTTGTTGTGTGAACGGGACCATTATCTTTGACCAAGATACTATCATCCTCCAGCAGAGAGCCAATGTATTGTAGGAAACATTCCCAGTCATCAGGACTACAAGTTCAAAACAAAAAATATGTGAGTAATCAAGTGGGGATATGTTTTGAGTGCATCAGTGAAGGTCGTGGAGAAGTAAGTTAAAACAATGGTAAAGTAAAAATCTACAGCAGTCAGGTAATGTTATATTATAGTCATCGAGTTTGACTATACCCAACTGAAACTACTACAGTCTTCTGAAACCTGTTTCACCTCCAAAATAAAAAAAGCAAGGGTTCAACAAGTTAGTTAATATGATTAACAGTGGTGATAAAAAATTGTTTTCCATGAGATTCTGATAGATGGGAGACTCCAGAATCTCACGGAAAGCCTCATATGGGACAACAGCCAAAAAATGTAGAGTTTTCTTGGGTAATAGTTTAATTTGATCACCTTCTAAGTTTGAAATTAGTAATATAAGCTATTTTATTTTTCTGAATAAAAGCTCAAAGCTAGCTCGACTGCATGTATTATTTGGAAGGACACTCAAACATAAATAACCAATTAAAAAATGACTGTACTAATAAACAACAAAAAGGACATTTAAGTAGAAAATCACCAAAATGATGTTTAGTAGCATACCATAGTTTTAAAACAGACTGAAACACATCAGCTGCAGCAACATAGTCTCCTGCCCTAGCAAGAAGCCTTCCCTGTCAACTTAAAAGTTACAGGAACAAACTTGAATAAAGACAAACAGAAACTACCAGGAAACAGGAATCAACAATTCATAGAATAATAAAATATGGAAACACAGAGACCTTTTGCTCACAACACTTCTGTGAGAATTTAACAACTAGTGTGAGAAGATATCAACTCAAGATCAAGATGGTACATAGTTTATATTAAAGATTCCAAAGCCACGATTTATAAATGAAAATAGCAATACTTTACACTGAACAAGATATTTTGGTAAAAAACGATGTTGCAATTGACACGTAAACTGGAGGAGAATATTCTATAATATACCTTTAGCCGCAGTTTGTCCACTTCAATCATCATAAGAGATCCCAAATTCCCAGAAAGAATCTCCAATGCATCATTATACTTATGTTGTTCCTCCAGGAGAGATATATAAACACTGAGTGCTGCATACGACATAGTTCTTTCAGTGGCTAAAAAGTTAACAATCTCACAAAAACATAAAACCCATTTCCTTCAAATCACCGAAAAATAAGTACTAAGAAAGAGATGAGAAACCTTCAGGTTCGTGCAACCCATGAGAAGCTATGTGTTTCTTGAGTAAACCTTCAGCTAACTGGAAAAGCTTCTCTCCTCCATTGTCACAACAAACCTTTTTCACATTCAAACATCAAAATGCAGTAATTATCAATAAATTATTGAAACTATCCTGGCCATTGTTATACCATCTGCACTGACTACTAAGGAATTGACTAAATTCAAAAAATCATCACACTGTGAGGTATGATAATTATAAAATTAAGCAGCTTATGTGACATTACAACTTGCAGAGCTCCGTGTGCAGAAAAACTTATGCTTGGGATAGAGTTTGTACAACTACTAGCCACTATTCTGAACTATGTAAAAAGTTACAATTTTAAAACAAAAATAGATTCTTTGAAAACATAATTTTTTGGGTTGACCTCATTAACCAGTGAGAAAACATATCACAGATGAAATAGACGAACCTGCAACTGAATGCTGCAAACCGCCCAAAGCAAGAACCGTTCTTCGCCAGCAGTCTTGTACATCTTAATAGCTATCTACAATAAGGCACAGACATTAATCACAGCACAACATGAATTCCAAACAATGAAGAAATCCCACAAAGAGATTTCACTACACCAACCTGCTGCTGTTTCACAAACGAATATTCTCGCACATAACAGTTAAAAAGGCCCATCATCAGCTCCAGGTTGTTCGGATACTTTGTGCAAGCATGCTCATAACAGCTGGTCGCCAAATCCACTGCCCCCAACCAAGATTTCAACACAGACTCGTCTGCGAACACTAGATAACTAAAGAATTGAACAGGAACGAGCACTAACAGTGATCGAGCCGCTGGAAAACAATCTGTAGAGTGCTCAGAGTGAGATCGTCGACAAACACATTAGAATCATTCGTGCACAAAATTTCTTTGGCATTTAAACAAACACTTAGCGCCTCCTTGTTCTTGCTCATCCTCTCCAAATCAGAGCTTTAAGCGCCTGCGCAATCGCCAACAACGATTCAAGCAATCAAAAATCAACTCATCCACCAACTAATGATCAACAACGACAATCTTGAAACACCAAATTTGCACTCACTAGCGCGTAAGGGGAGCTGGGGTATTTGGAGAGAAGTGCGGTGGAGAGCTTGAGTGCGTTCTTGAACTGGCGAGAGTCAACGGCATCCCAAATGGGTCGGACCCGCCCCTCCGGGACGCCGCCCGCTAACCCGAATTTGGACGCCATTGCTGAAAAATGTGTGTGAGAAGCTCTGGAATTGAGCTTCCCCTCTTTGTGGATTTGTTGCAAAAAATATGTGAGAAATAATAGTTTGTACGAATGGGAATGGAGCGCAACGGCTGAAACGGGATTTGTGAGGGAAAAGGAAAGGTAAAAACCTAGCTAGCGTAAGCAGAGTGTGGCGTCGCAGCAGTTTTCCATGATTGTGGGGTGCTTTAGACTGCGGGGTTTCATGGTGGGGGCATTTTTGGTAATATAATAAAGTAGGCATTTTCTCTATTTATGTTAATTTCATCCAAATTAATTTACAGGATTATGATAATTTTAATTAATTATAAATGTTAATGTCATAATATATTTGTGTACAAAACCATATTTAAGGTCACCACAACGAGACGTTCATGCCAATAATATATTTGTGTACGAAATGATATTTAAGATCATCTACAACGTAGCTACATTTTCAACCACAAATTCAACTATAATTTCATTTTTCGGCTGCTGCGAATCAGGCGCCGTTGGGAGTGCCCTTAGAGCACTTTGTGCAATAATTACACTTATTTTTTTCTTTTTTTATCTTTAACTTGATTGTCTCAAATGTTATTTTCACCAAAAAAAAAAAAACATTACAATAATAGAGAGTAACTTTTTATATTATTTATAATGCATATTGAGTTGTTGAATATTTGTAATCTTTGTGTCTTGCTTATAAAAATTCGTTTGCTTTAGTTGTGTTATGTAAGCATATAAATAATCATTCACAAGCGGCTATGTGATTTCTTAAATAATTTCAATTATAAAATTGATACTACTATTTATTCTAAATTTAAATAGTGACTATGTCTCTATAAAATGTCACGTAATATTAGTAATCCAATAATCAACTTTTTTATACTTTCATCTAATAATTCATATAATAATTTCATAATTGAAAATTTCATGACATATTGTAGAAATTAAGTCATACATTTCAACAAGATCGTGGTAATTGTTGATTTTTATAACTTCTAATCAAGTTTTACGACATTTATTTAAAGTTATTATCACAAATTTTAGTACATTTATAATTTTTACATCATTATTTTCCCAATTAAGATGAATAAATAATAAAAATACATTTGTGAAGTTTGTAAAATTCATCTCGAGAAATAATTAAATTCGAGATCAACTTAATAAATAATAAAAACGCATATGTAAAGCTAATGATATAAAGTTGGAAGTATTTAAAGACTCTCCCATTTTAATATTTAAGGTTTTGGGTTCAAATCCGATCACGTGCGATCTTGCAAACTCATTTTCATTAACGAAAGGTTTTGGGGTCAAATCCCGTAACGTGGGATCTTGCAAACTGAATTTTATAATATACCTTTGTTTTATTACATCATATTTATAAGGGTCTGTAATTTATTACTCTACAAAATCTGAAGTTCTTGCTGGCGGACGAAGATGAAGTGAAAACGAAGTTCATCAACTCTTCAATCAGCTTTCCCCTATTTGATTCAAATTCTCCCGCAGTCTGATCCAAATCCCTTAAATTGCAGATTCACTGAAAGAATCATGGGATCAGAGAAGAATCCTAAAGCAAACAATGGCGAAAAAGAAGAAGAACGAGAAGAATTTCTTCACCCCCTTTCCCCCGACGATGAATTGCAAACCCTAACCCTTACGAGCGACGGCGGAAACACCTTCAATGGTGAAGTCTCCACTTCCAATTCTTATTCGCACTATCGTAGTGCCATGACCACACTCTCCTCCTCCTCCACCGAGCAGCCCCTCTTCCCTCCGCCGTCGGTTGCCACCACTCCGGCCGTCTCGGATCCCCTCCTATTCCCCCCTCATAACCCCTCTCTCGATTCCCCATCCTACGCGGACGTCATGTTCCATCCCTTCCACGACAGGCTCCCGGAGTCCAACGGCAACGGCAAGATCTCCGGCGCGGACGCGGTTTCTTCGCCGCTATCTCAATCGTCCAGCTCCGATTATCTCAGAATCAGCGTTTCCGATCCGCAGAAGGAGTCTGAGCCTTCGAATTCGATTGTTCCCGGTGGAAATACTTACATTAGTTATCTGATCACGACGAGCACGAATATTGCGGATTATGAGGAGTCGGATTTCAGCGTGCGGAGGCGGTTTAAGGACGTAGTTACGCTGTCGGATCGGCTGACTGAGGGTTATAGAGGGTTCTTTATCCCGCCTCGGCCGGACAAGAGTTTAGTTGAGAGTCAGGTGATGCAAAAGCAGGAGTTTGTGGAGCAGAGGAGAGTGGAACTGGAGAAATATTTGAAGAGGCTCGCAAGGCATCCGATGATCCGGAAGAGCGACGAGCTGAGGGTGTTTTTGACTGTGCAGGGGAGAATGCCGTTGCCCACGAGCATTGACATGGCTTCAAGAATGCTTGATGGGGCCGTGAGGCTGCCGAAGCAGCTATTAGGGGAGTCAAGCAGCGTGATTGAGCCGCAAGACGTCGTGCATTCAGCTAAAGGTGGGAGGGATATGCTGAGGTTCTTTAAGGAATTCAAGCAATCTGTTGTAAATGATTGGGGCAACGTGAGGCCGTCTGTGGAGGAGGAAGATAAGGAGTTCTTGGAGAAAAAGGTGAAGTTGAAGGACCTCGAGCAGCATCTCACAAACGCGTCGAAGCAGGTTTCACTGCATCCAAGCCTTTGTTTTTAGTACAGTGATTGTGAAAATTGTTAATATGTTTGTGGTCTTGGAGATTGAGTTTGAGAAAGTTGCACTTAGTTCCCGAAAGAGTTTTAGTTTTAGTTTTGATTGCCATGTTCAAATTTCATGTCTCCTGATTTTTGTATTATGA
>JAYDZE010067071.1:0-25381 GCA_034509125.1 Monilaria moniliformis | reverse complement strand
TTATTATTATTATTATTATTATTATTATTATTATTATTATTATTATTATTATTATTATTATTATTATTATTATTTGTGGATAGGTTATTTTGCTCTTAAACTTGGAAATGAAATCTCCTTTTCCTAGGATAACAACGGAACAACCTTTCTATAACCGTAGTCTTCGTCATACTGGCCACGTGCCAAGCAGATAATTTAGTGCTATAAACTAGGCTTATGCGATCTTTTTGAGACAGGCTTATTCAGTTGGTCATTGTATAATTTATTAATATATAAGATGTGTGTGTTTGTGTGTCGAAAATTCATTATATAAGCATTACTTGTGTCAGTGATCGCTTTTAGATGGCGATTTCTCAATGCAACAATTGTTTAACAGCACGTAATAAACAATTTCTAAATTAGGGCCACAATTTTATTTCAGCTTAATTCGACAACCTGACAGTATTAGGATTGAAAATTTATAACCCGAAAAAAATTCTAACCCGAATAGCTCGCAATCCAATAAGGTAAGTCCAAAGATAACCCGATTTCCATAGGATCGTCCCGAAAAATAGCGAGTTCTTATTATTTAGTTTTCATATTTCATTACTTTAATTTTTTCAAACTTTTGAAAGTTAGTATAATAAGAATTATTTTTTTCAAATGTGTATAAAAATGTATTTTGGTTCAGTATTCGAAAGTTATATTCATCATTTTATTTTTTTATTTTTTACTATAACATTTAATATAAAACGTTTAGAATCAAAATTGAAAAAAATGATAATTATTTATGAAAAGTGTATGTTCTTACTTCTCTAAGAGTTACATATTAGTTTCGAGTTGAAGCGACATTCATTTATAGATGTATTTCTTTGTTAAAAATTATCAAAATCAATATATTAATTAAAAAATTATATTTTTTGAGCTCGATTAACTCGATGGGTTAGCATGGAATCCGATAATTTAGGGTTAGGATTGAGATTTTCTAGCCTTAAAAAAATCAGAACCCAAATGACCTATAATCAAATAGTCCGACAGTCTGATAAAATTAGCTGAACCCAAGAAAATTGACCCGATTCATATCCCTAATTATAAGATCACCTGTAACAATTAGAGCTGATACGATGCCTTTTATACTCTTTTTTTGGTTTTATTATTAAATTTAGTTTTCTCGAGTAAACTGAAGAGTGAATAACGTTTCTTATATATTTATCTTTTACAAAATTTGGTGGAATGATATCTGCAATGTTTGCCCGAGATAGTATTTTTACTTCAGTTGAGCTTATAGAAAACTTCTACTGAGATTCAGTCCTTGATTATAAATTGACATATTTATTTTAGTAACAGGTATATAGATAAAAATGTAAAACACGCTTATTGGTGTGACCTAATAATAGAGTGAGCGATTTTACGACACAAATTGTGAATTTAAATTATACTAAGGGTGTGTTTGGTATTATGGAATTAGGATTTGAATTTGAAATTTTAGCATTCAATTATAAATTTACTATTTGGTACCATAAAAATGTTTGAATTTAGAATTATATTTCAATGTCAAATCATCTCAATTCAACAATTTAAATTATATAGTCAAAGTAAATATTTGAAAATCCAAATAGCTATAAATTGGGTACCTTCACAACACATATGCACACACACAAACACAAACTGCACGCGCGTGCATAACACACATTGTACACATACAACATACATTGCACACACACACGACACACATTGCACAGGCACACATAACGCACACACTACACAAACATAGCACACACTGCACACACAATACACACACACCACACACAACTTTGCACACACAATACACACAGTGGACACACTGCACATATACACACACATACACACTACACACATAACAAACACATATTGCACGCTCACACATACGCATAACACACTTCAAACACACACACACAACACACCCAACACACACTACACACATGCACGACACGTACACTCGCACACACAACTCGAAATATATAGAAAACTAATGAAGTTACATAATATATATATATAATTAAAAAAATTTATTCAATTAAAGTCAATGTCAAATATTGGTTAATTTTTTGACTAATCAAATAAAGAATTTGAAATTACAATATAATTTTATATCAATTACTTAATTTTATCAAACAAATTTTTTTAAATTGAATTAAAATATTATAATTTTCAATTCAATTCCATAAAATTACAATTACAACACAATTCTAAATCCATTTTACCAAATACACTCCATAACATTTTTTAATCCTAACGTGTAATCAATTATCTTGTAATAAATAACGGATGCATATATAATGAGTATTACTTGTTAAGTGTTGCAAATTTTTGATAAATCTGTGCTATCGCTATTCAGACCAAACATGCCATGTGTATCATGTGGTTAGATTCACAAAACAAGAATATTGCAATAAGATATCAAAGAATCATTTGTTCTACTCAACACGATAATAAGACTTTTGAGTTAGAATTTTATAACAATAAATTTCGTCACTTATTACTTTGTACTCATTTTTTATTCATTTATAACAAATTTTGGTAGATTATAAAAACACAGACTACAGTTTTAATTAAGTTTAGCCTCTTTAAGAAAAGGCCGGCAAATTCAACTAGAAATCAAATTTTCCTCAACACTATATATATAATATTTTATTGAGTGGGAATATGTCAATCATAAACCTAATCAGTAATTTATTTATACTAATAATCATACAGTTACAAAAAATATTCAGGTATCCGAATAATTAAAAAAATAATTATTTCCAAATTTCAAATAATATAGGCGTCCATGGTCCATTCAATCAATGATTTAATGGTTCACACCAAGTTTGAATTGAACACTTAGTTTATATTTGAGTAACATTGAATTCAACACTTTGAGCATCGAATTTTGACCGTTTCATTTATCTAATTAGAAAGTGTTCGGTTACTGAAAAAAACATTGAATCAAAGCTCTCAAAATTCCACTGCAACCCTTGACTTAAATTTTATATTTGACTATATCAATTATATTTCAAGGTTGTAAGAAATTAAATATTTTACATGTATATTGTTATTCATTTACTTTTCTAAATTTGATAAACCTACAAGATCTTAAGAAAAATTAGTGTAAAATGTGAAGCTATTTTTGTATGTGGAAAATTTATATAAAATTGGATTGCAAGTTCCAACTCCTAAATAGCTTAATATTAGTATAATCTAAAGTTTAAATAATATAAAGTTAAATACAAATTTTATTAATTATATAACTCTTTTCACGTTCCATGAAGTGATAACTGCGTTTAGAAGCGGCAACCAATGTTCTTCATTAGTATAGTCCAGCTCCTATTATTATTATATTAGCCTGAATTTTGCCTAAATATGCTATTGCGGCTGTTTTTATTATTACTTAGGGCTGCTAATACTTGTAATCATTTAATTTTAGCACACCTATCTTACCTATCTACTAATCTTCACCATTGACGATTTATTTATGTAATTAATTAGTGTTGCTAACTGGTCGTTTACGCCAATGAGACTCGACTACTACAAACTTAATTAGGTAATAAAATTTGAAGAAACATTGTTTTATTCAAATCAATTCGCTATGAATACCCATCTATTTATTACACACACACACACACACACATACTTCACATTTGAAACGAGTCAGAGAAAACCAATATTCAGAATTTGGATTCTTGAATTAATTACAGTGATTTATGAAATTTGGCAAACCCAAATTTGACTCTATGTACATATAATAATAATTATTACCTTGATCTTAAAATGTAATACCTATGGAGTATATATAAGTACAACGAGTTGGAGGTTATCATATAAAAATTATCAAGTAATCAATAAATTATTCTGACTTGCGCAGTGTAGCAAATTTGACTTGTAAATTATGCCATGACTCATTGTTTCTCTAATCTTATCGTAGTTTGACTTCAAATTGGAAAATATATTGTTTCACTTAGTCTCCTCCAATTTATTATTTATTTTTATTTTTATCATTAATATTATTATGTTTCTCCTTCAATTTGGCATGAATAAGAATCTATAATTCGGTTTAGTTGACACGAGCAAAGATTGAATGATAAATTTCAAAAGAATTTAGCGTTTCGCACTCACGAATCTTTAATACATGCACATAGTCACTAGTCATGTGGATACTAAATTAATAATATTATAAAATATATTTAATATTAAAAATTGAGACTATAAACTCGAGATTCACCGTGAAAGTAGCCAAAAATGGCTATCGCTTAGTGTGTGAAGAAACATAAACAAATACTTTTAGAGAATACTATTTCAAAAGTAAGGGAATCAATTGATCTTATTCCATGAATTCTTCCAATTCTTGAAAAAATTATCTCAATGTTTTGGAGGGATTATCTCAATTAATTTAATACAACGATAGAAAAGATTTATTGTCTAATTTAAATGGGTATTCGAGGGAATAAACGGACAAACCGAAGATATAATAATTTGCAAAATTTTATCTTATCTTAAGAGTAAATATATTTACAAGCATAATCCATTGTTTAAGAATAAAGCATTTTAGGGAGGGAGAAAGCATAAAACTAAAAAAATATACCCCCCATATAGGCCATGGATGTACTAAGATACCTCAATTTGTCTCATTGCTACATTTGTTTCTTACTCATCACCAAGTTTTAGGTTTGTTCACCACAAATTATTCAGTGATAAATAAATTAATTGTAGACTGTAGTTAATAATTTCGTTATGTTATAAACTCATACTTAATTCTTCTTACCGAAATAACCTTATATACTTAGCTATATATAAAGTAACTCGATATATTAAACTGCCCAAAGATAATTATATTTGCATAAACATCTATCTATGTGAAGAATAATATTGTGATTTTAAAAAAAATGTAATATAATTGACTCGTAATATTTAAAAAAAGAAGATGGCAACTCTATGCTTTACAAAGCCTAATTTTCCCCCTATGATCCGGTACAAGTACAACTATCTGAGGCAATTTTGCGTTAAACTCTAGCTTTAATGATATTTATGGTGAATAGTGTATTACTAAATCTGCATGAGTAATCAAATCCTTAGAATTTGATGTCATTTTCATTTTAATAAGCCGCATAAAATAGAGCCGAACAGTTATTATTATTGTTATTGTACACAATCTCTCTCCTCTCTCTCTCCCTCTCTCTCTAACCTCCATTAAAATTGCTTATAGACTTGTAGTTTGTCATCCTTGACCAACTCGAAAGTTGCAGTGTTGCTCGCTACTTATATTTCAGGTTTCTTGAAATAAAGGAGTGTAAAAAAGAAAGCACCTTTTTTTTCCATTTCCAGCTTTCTGTGCATTTGAGCGTGTGATAAACCATGGCTCTAAACTTGATGTCTCCAACTGAAATCAAGACACTGTCTTTCTTGGATTCCTCCAAATCGAGTTACAACCTCAATCCTCTCAAGTTTCAAGGTGTGGTATAACCTCAAATTTTAGTCTTTTTTTGGTTTTGGGCTGCTGGGATTTCGAACTAGTGATTTTTGTCTTTTTTTCATGTTGATTATGAGGTTGTTATTTGTTTGGGATAAGAAAAGAATAGTATAAAGCTGGTAACTATTTCTTTCTTTTCCTTTTTTATTTTCTTTTTTGAAATTCTGGAGATTTTGTATCAGTTAATTATTTACAAGTCTTGTTTAAATAATCATCTTTAAGTATCCAAGGTAATTATTTGATTCATTTTACTCGATTCCCATTTGTGGAGAATGATTTTTGATGCTGATTCTGGTGCTATTTTTGACTCGTTACACCCGCCGAAGATTCCCTTTTTCCAATTTTTGTAGAGTCATCTTCCCCTGTTGAGATATATCTTTACAAGTACATGTTGTTTGTTATTCCGAATTATACAAGATTCTGTTGGATTTTTTTTCTTCAGGTGGATTTGCTTTCAAGAGGAAGGATAGTAGATGCACTGCTTCAAAGAGAGTCCACTGCTCGGCACAGCCCCCTCCTCCTCCGGCTTGGCCCGGACGGGCTGTTCCCGAACCCGGTCGTTTGACTTGGGAGGGCCCGAAGCCCATTTCGGTTATTGGATCCACTGGCTCCATTGGAACTCAGGTGAATATATATTTGCTGTTGTGTTTGAGACTGTCTAGAAATTAAATACTTCAACCGAGGTTATTTGAGTTGCTATGCTCATTCCTATATCAGATGATGGCTCTATTTGGTGATATTTGATGGCTATATTGAAACTCTTGATTTGCAATGGCTATATTGATATGTGACTTTCAAATTGGTCACCTAAATCCAACTCATTTTGTTTTTTTACTTGTTAGCATCAGTTGTGACTGGTGGGCTTCTTCTTGCTTTGTGATAAGGCATGTGATTAGTTGCTTATGAGCTGACTTTACTCTTTGCAGACGCTGGACATAGTTGCTGAAAATCCTGATAAATTTAGAATCGTCGCACTTGCCGCTGGTTCAAATGTCACCCTCCTTGCTGATCAGGTGATTTCACTAATAATTTACTCAGGAAAAATCTAGGGTTAATTACTTAACCTGCTAAAGCAGTGAAATTATTTTGTGAAATTACGATGTTCAAAAACAAGTGAATGTCATTTTGTTATCTAATGATTCCTACACCTCATGGGGGAATAGAACATGTATCTTAAAGATTTAAAAAAAAAAAAAACCATATAACTCACTAACATCCGCTCTAGATGGTATGATTCCGTTATTCAATACTCATCACCTCATCTTTCAGGTGAGGGCTTTCAAACCCAAACTAGTATCCGTTAGAGACGAGTCATTAGTTAGTGAGCTCAAAGAGGCTTTGGCTGATGTTGAAGACAAGCCTGAAATTATTCCTGGAGAGCAGGGAATGATTGAGGTTAGCGCATATATATATGCTCGATAGCTGCTAGTGATAATGGTAGATATACTTTGTTCCCACCTCTTTGACACCAGCAGTCTATTCCAGGTTGCACGACATCCTGATGCTGTTACTGTAGTCACAGGAATTGTTGGATGTGCAGGCTTGAAGGTACTCTTCAATGCCACTCTCTAGAATTATATATGATCCTCTTTTCTTATTTTTCTCTAGATTATATCAACACAAATTTACCTTTATCTGTACTGTTTCTAATTAATCTTAATAAAAGTTGCATATCTTTATCTTAAAATTCAATTTCTTCTGTTTGATTGAGATGCATTCTGCATCAATGCTGGTTTTCTTTGGGAACCAGCTAGCTTTTCTCATTTACGAAAGCTTCTTTTTTTTTACTCAGTTTTTAAATTTGGGAAGAGGGTAAATTGTATGCCCTGCTTGCTCCATCTTTCTAGATTATACCACGAAGAAAGAAAATAAAATAAACATATCTTCGTATGTCAAAAAAAAAGTATGCTTGTGTAGAAGACATTGTAACTACCTGGTAACATGTAATATGTAATGAACAAAAGTTGCAATACATTCTTTTTCCTTTTCTCTTGCAAATATGTTGCAATGGAATAATACTCTCGGAAATCTGATCTGCTCTGATTTTTCAGCCGACAGTGGCTGCCATAGAAGCTGGAAAAGACATCGCTTTGGCCAATAAAGAGACACTGATTGCTGGAGGACCTTTCGTCCTTCCTCTTGCAAAAAAGCATAATGTCAAGATTCTTCCTGCAGATTCTGAACACTCTGCTATATTTCAGGTACGTTTAAAGGTGGCTAAACAACACAATGTTACTAGAATAATTAAGTAGCTAGCAGATTTGGAAGTGTAAAACTTCATATCCATCACTAAACTGCCCTTATAAATGTCACCGCCTTAACCAATTCTAAAGGGCTGAGAAATGAAATGTTTTATCTTACAGTGCATCCAAGGCTTGCCGGAAGGTGCTTTAAGGCGTATAATTTTGACTGCATCCGGTGGTGCTTTTAGGTATTGCAATTTGTTACACCAAAAGATTGTTTAGAAATTCTTGCACCCATAGAATTAGCTAATTTAAGTAGCCAAATCTCATGTTATGCATCCAAAGCATAAACTTAAATTTCTTCCTCATTTAGACACATGCTTCTTGTTGCCCGTTTATGGTGTCGTACTTTTCATGCTTGATTGCTTTGCTAGTTCTGTTGTGCTATGATACTGATAATGCTGTCGGTGATAGGGATTTGCCGGTTGAGAAATTGAAAGAAGTTAAAGTAGCAGATGCTCTAAAGCATCCCAACTGGAATATGGGAAAGAAAATCACAGTGGACTCTGCAACCCTCTTTAACAAGGTGGATTTTCTGCTTCCATTTGTAGTATCCTTCACTTGACTAAGTGCATAAATATTGATAAGCTGTCTTTTATGCTTTGATTGAGTCTAGATCTGCTAGCAACAAGACTAATCAAGTGATTTTCATCTTATCAGGGTCTAGAAGTTATAGAAGCTCACTATTTGTTTGGGGCCGAATATGATGACATTGAGATCGTTATTCATCCTCAATCTATCATACATTCCATGATCGAAACACAGGTAAATTCTTCTTCCTGCTCTCACTGCCCAAGTTCTTGGTTCCACTGCTTCAACTGCTTTTTATCTGCTCCATATTCTAAGTACACTTGAACACTCTTCACATCTTTGTCTATCTATTCAGGATTCATCTGTGCTAGCGCAATTGGGATGGCCTGACATGCGTTTACCTATTCTGTACACCTTATCGTGGCCAGAAAGAATCTACTGCTCCGAGATTACATGGCCTCGCCTCGACCTCTGCAAGTAACTACAGCGCGCTTATAAGTAGCAACTTTTGAAAATCCACTTTTTTCTTGCTCAAGTATAACTGACTTCCTATTGTGATGGTTTAGGGTCGACCTAACATTCAAGAAGCCCGACAATGTCAAATACCCTTCGATGGATCTAGCTTATGCTGCTGGACGAGCAGGAGGCACCATGACCGGAGTTCTTAGTGCAGCCAACGAGAAAGCAGTTGAAATGTTCATCGACGAGAAGTGAGTACTTCAATCCTTCACCCAAGATTGGGGAAGTTTACTTTGTGTCATAGATTAGGTTGAAAATACATATGATTGAGTATTTGAAGGATCACATAATCAACCAAGCTCAAAATTGTTCAATCTAAGCTATCAATCTGCTCATAAAACTACACGAAAGATGAAGGGGGGAGCACGGGCACGTTAGTGCGTGTGCTCGTCTGCTGATGAATGCACGATCACGTCTGATACCATACCACACGCCCCGTTAGAAACGGCTAGCCATATATTTTCTTGTCCTCGATACAAAACTGCAGTTGATGATGATCTGTTTATGTCTGTTTCAGAATTGGTTACCTAGACATATTCAAGGTTGTGGAGCTGACATGCGACAAGCATCGAGCAGAGATGGTGGCGTCGCCTTCACTGGAGGAGATAGTCCACTACGACCTGTGGGCACGGGAGTACGCGGCTGGTGTGCAGCGGTCAGCCGGTTTGAGTCCTGCTCTTGTATGAGGAGAGGTTGACGAGTATGATCACCAGCCGGAAAATTGTTAATTTTACTTTTTTGTTCTGTTTATCCCTTGTTTGTTTTGGGGGGAAGTCATTTATCATGAAAAGGAAAGGAATCATGTGACATTATGAAACAGTGCCACCATGAAATAGATCAAAAGAAAGTCACATGATTTTGAGTTTTTGATATTCATCATCAACTGTAAATTTGATGAACAATGTTGCAACAGGTTCCTTTTCTGAAAAGGTCATTTTGTGACTGGAAGAAATAAAATTTTACGATATATAAATATAATTTGTACTTTGGGTTTCGATTTCTTGGGTAAATGTTGGTCGAAATTGACATAAAAATGTCAAGATTAGGACATGTAATGCGGCATAACTTCTTTTTTAATTTTTGTATGAGACAGCCTTGTCGTTGTCGGAATATAATTCAAGTAATACTTGTAAGAGTAAGATTAATATACTTTTTTTTTTCTTTTTTCTTTTTTGGGTGGGGTGGGGGTTTAGATTAATAGTAATACTCTTGAGTCTTGAGGATACAAATAATATTCCTGTGTATAACTAATATAACTTGGGCTTGAGTACTCAAATTTGGGCATTTCGGTTAGTGGGTTTAACTCATTTTCTGAAGTAATAGCTCAATTATTATTTAATTTTTCAATTTAAGAATAAGGAAGATGAATAGTACTGAATTCTGATTAGGCAGAGACTATAGTAAATATTGGTGGACAGATAATTAGAAGTTATTAAAATAATAAATTCAACAAAACAAACTTAAACAACGTAGAGACACACATTGGTGGTGCTGGAACATTGTAATAGGCTTCTGACTCAGAGCTACAGATTGAATGTCTTTGTCAAATATTGGGCTACTTCACAATTAGCCTTATTTTTCTATTCAGTATTATGGCCCATGAAAATGAATTGATTGTCACCTTATATAAGATGTTTGATTTTTATGGATTTCAGATTCTCTTATTCATAATTTGGAGTGTGACACCCGGTTGAAATGACTTACCAACCAAACAATTCTCATTTTCCAAAACTTACAAACTCAACAAACTTCTAGATCAAACTACAATTTTAAATTCAAAATCTGCTATTATAAAATGTATTAAGAACTAAAATTGACAATATGGAAGGACTATTCATATCACGTAATTCAAAAATCTTAGTTCCAGACTCATGCAAAATATTAGGAATGGCGAATTTACTAGAAATTGAAATATAGATATATTAACAGTTTGGTCTAATTTGCACAAAGGACCAATATTATTTCTATTTAAATTTTATTTCGATTTCAATTTTTGTTGTCTTCATCTATTATAGAACTCTTATAAAAATAATAGATATAAATTTTATATCAACTAATGATTCTTCGTGGGTTTTGGATGGGCTACCTACTAGTTGATTAATTATATATATTGTACACTTAATTTACTACTTGTGCGAAATAATAGTACAAATTAAAGAACAAAAAATATGTGCATAAATATCATAATCAGTTGCAGATAGGGACATGACTATTGAACTGTAAATTAATTTTAAACGTACGGTGCATCAACTCTGAAATTAAACATAAATAAATTAAAAGAATTTGCATAATCGTGAAAAGAGGCATTATCATATATATAACAAAAGAGAAATTATATAATATTAATAGATTTAATCAATTTGAATATGAATTCCCACGCCATGACCTGATGTTCATTTGACCCTACTATACAACTGAACTTGCGCGTTATATGTAAATGAATTTCTATTTATTCACAATAATAGATGTCTCAAATTACATATTTGTCCCTCGAAACCTCTTTAAAATAGCTATTTTAACCTGAATAATAATAAATAATATAAGCACAAAATGTCAGTAATTCCGACATCTGAGCTCAAACCCAATAATCTGAACACACAAAAACATTTCAAACAAAACCTAATATATAATGATAATGTTGAAATTATAAGAGAATGTTCAAGTAGGGAAGTCTCCTCGCAGTGAAATTAATTGCATTCGAAAAAATTAAATTAAATTATAGTTTTGTTCCTCATAGAATTTGAATTCTGGTGTTGTACTCATCCAGCAAAGAGATGCATTTACCTTAAATCTTTGGTATCAAATGGCTAAAAATAGTTATCCATCCGTTCTCACTATAAAAATTACTTTTTTATTTAAACCTTTTTCTATATATATGTGTGTGTGTAGTTATTATTATTCTCCTTCTTATAGTTAGTACGTTAGTCCACTGCATCGAACAAACAAAATTACTAAATTCGTCAAATAATTTACCGTACTAAAATATCCTCCAAAATTCAAATCCAAGTATTTTTTTTCTACACGATAAATTACACAACAAATTTAGTAATTACACGATAAGACTAACAGATTAACAATGAGAATGAAACTAATTTGAAACATCAATTTATATAAAATATCGCTCAGTGTGTGGGGACTTAATCTCTTTCTCTTTGCACACTACCAAAGAAACAAAAGGAGAAAAACATGTAGCTCAGAATTCATCTGTATCTCACATGCTCTGCTCCAATATCTTCTTCTTTTTGGCTCTCTCAGCTCACTTTATAGAATTCTGTCGCTTAATTTCCGATAATTATGCCGTCTCTATTGCTTTAATTGATTCGAATTGTTTTGCAAAACCTTTTTGGTTGTTAATACTTGCATCTCTGAGAAAATAGTTTATTAGTTTTGTTTAATTCAATTCAAAATGTTGCTTTGCTAATTATGATTATATGATCGCACTGGATTAATATTGATACCCTATTACCTTGGCATTAATAAGATTGGTTTTTGGTATTACTTTTATTTATTTATTTATTCTGGAGATAAATCCCAAGTAGACTAATCGGTTTCAGGCTGTTATCTGAAAAAATTCATATGAAAAAAGATTATGTACAACGAACTCAACTATAAATTATTTTGACTGTTGGTAGAATAATTCATTATATTTCTGCATATTTTTGTGGGAGGTGGTGGCTAACTCTTTGGTTTGTAAAAAAGGTTGTGCTTATATATGATGTTGAGAAATTTCATCCCTGGATGTTGGGAATCAAGTTTGATATAATTAAAATTGTGAAATTAGTAAATCTGAATTGTGATTTGATTTATTGATGTCGCTCACCCTATGTTTAATTTAGATGCTATGTGCCTTAGAAAAAACCTACAGAATTTATCAGAGAAATCATGGAAATATTGACTAGCTAGCACATCCATTAATTTGCAACATATAATAGAAAATATATTTTTTTTAAATGTAGAAGAAAAGGTTCCACATACATATCTTGCAAAGGACTACCATCTAACATGAACAAGAAAAACAGTGTCTTGAATTATTAAATTTGATCCAAGTGGGAGTAGTTCAGATAGTCATATTCATAATCCAAATCTTTGTTGACTTTGTAAATTAAAACACACACACACAATTTCAGCTAACTGTGATTTCACAATAAATTTTAAAAATCCCCATTCTTTTATGCATGGCATTGAAATTTTGTGTTTCTTTTAATTAATTAAGGTTACAGGTGTACTTAACACAATAAATTATATGTGTAATTACTGGCTTGTTCTTCCGCTTTATGAATTTTGAAAAAGGTTATGAGGTAGGATAATTCGAATTAGGGTGTGAAAGCAAGATTTAGTCATAACCTTGATTAATTATATGATTAATGAACAGTTCCAAGGTGATTAAAGTTTTGTGACGGTATAGACACTTTCCTAATTGTGTCATGTCATATACTACCTTTCTTCACACGATTTTGTCAGTTTGCGATGACAATCGCAATCTCATTTTTCTTTTCCATTTTTAGTTTAGGGGGCAGAATTTCGACAATCAAATTTGGATTCTTAACTATATACGATGAATGAGAACGGAACTCACCATCCTAAATAATACAATCTCAATCCCATTACTTCGTATTTCTTTAGTAATCTGTTTTTTAATAATCACTTTATAATATAATAAATATATGAATTCACCCTCTTTACACTATAATTTTATTATGTTAAATAACCATGTTAAGACAGAATAGTTTAAGTTTAATGAAATGGAAAGAGTATTTGACTAATAAGCTATTGGTTGCCTTAACTAAGTAATGTGAAATAATTATTTTTAAGTGTGCATGATTTAATTATTCCCTCTATTTTTACCTTTTTATCAGTTTTAAATCTTTAATTACAAATAGAATTATGAAGCATCTTGCCATATATACAAAGCTATAATATATTTTTATAAGAAAAATATAGCGTGTTTTTTAGTGGGTGAAGTAATTCATGAGTTAAATTTTTTATTCTGTCAGTATTTAGTGTCGTTATGCAAATTATCAATTGGCAGATAAAAAAATAACAAGTTTTAAAAAATATAAAAAGGTTTACTTCCTAAAAAAGCAATAAACACACCATCTTATGAAAACAGTTACACAAATTATTGAATGTTATTTTAGGCATCGAACCAATTATTGATACATTTTTTTTTATTTTTAGATGAAATTTCTTTTCCAACATAAACTTTAGTATTAACAAAATCAAAATTATGCAATCCCAAGAATATTATGCTGAATGCTAGAAAATGTGTAAATATGCCACATTTTGCGAGTTTGAATTTTCAATTATCTTCTCAAAAATAAAATAAAATTATCTTCAAATGTTGTAAAGGCTGAAATGTCAATATGAACAGTAGATGATAAATGAGAACTTTTTGATTAATTAATATTCAAACAGTAGGACAATTTTGTTACAGGTTAGAACATTCCAACTGCAGATTCAGATTCAAATGGAGTTTACAACACCAGCAATTTCCATTTATTTGCGGAAATGGAGATTAAGTTTTATTTATTCCAGAAATGAATTTCTATCTTTTTTGTCCTAACCTTTTATTTTGGGTGTCCAAACTTTTGTCAAATGTTAACCATTAAATGAATTTTAAATATCACAAAAACTTACATTTACTATGTATATGGGAAATGAAGTTGGAAAGATTAATAAGTAATCATAGCAATCCAACTAATCAAATTACGTAATTAATATAAATATAAAATGAAGACATTTACGCGATACATATATATTTACAGGGAAAATGAAAGATGCTATGTTCTGTAAATAAATACTGTAATTGCATTTCACGTAAAAAAACTTCAAACATCAATATAGAAATAAATACGAAAAATATTAAAATAAAGGTAATAGCAATCAAAACGGCTGCAGATTCTTACCGAGTCCATTTACATTGGCGAAAAGCCCCACTAAATCCTGTCTGTACGGCAAGTACGACCGCCGCTTCTCACCACCGTCCCGGCCGTACACCGGCGGAGGCGGAAGTGGTGGCGCCGCCGCGGACTTAACCTTTCCACCACTCACCGGTGTCACTTTGCCTCTGTCTTCATTCTGTTTCTTTCTTCCGCTGTTGCTCGAACTCAAAATGACGAAATCGTCCTTGCTCCCCTCGCTGTGGCTCCTATTCAGCAAGTCCTTGACCTTAAACTTCCACCTCTTAGAATTCGATCCCGTGGAGCTGCTCTTTTTGCACCGCCCCTCCGCCGCCGCCGCCTCCTGCGGCCGCCACACGCAGTATGAGTCCGCCGAAACTCCTTCCAGCTCGTCCGCGTCCGACGAAGAGCACGAAGACGTCGTTGTCATCGTCATCGTCGTTTCCCTTTCCTCATTAAACAGTTTTCTCAACGGCAGCCGAATCGTCGGAACCTTCTCACGATCATCGCCTTTTTGCTTTCCATTTTCGTGCGGAAATTCCAAACTCTCCAGATACAAATCTCTGTTGAAAACCGGGTAGACCGGTCGAATTTGGCCGTTGTGGAAGATCTCGTCGGCGGAAATTGGAGAAGGCAACTCCGAATCTCTCGTCACGAAAGCGAACTCGAATTCCTCGTCGTCGGCGGCGGCATCCTCGACATGATTTTCTCCTTCACTTTCTACATACTCAAAATCTCCTTCTTCAACGCTATTCTCCACATAATCAAAATTTACTCCTCCTTCCGATCGCCGAGTCGCCGAATTTTCCTCCTTCTCCAAGTAAAACTCGCCGTCGTAGAGTTCCTGAGAGCCAAACTCTTCGACCACGCGCGCGGCGATTTCGGCCAATTTACTGTTAGAATAGCTGTTGAAGCTGGGAGAGAGCGATATTGCAGAGCTTGCCTGCATCTTCTCCGCAACTCTCCGTTCAAATTATCTGAAAATTCACCTTCGAAAAATGTTTAATTCCGAATAAACAATATTACATATGAATTTTTGCTACGAAATGGCAGAAAATTTTCAAGTTTGAGGGGGCAGATGGTTGGTTGAAATGGCGGAAAGTGTGGGGATTAGCAGTGTGGGAGTTTATATTTGTGAATGGCTGTGAATAATAGAGAGAGAGTGAGCTACAAAAAAGTAGAGAAAGGGAGAGCGATCATAATAAAGAGAAAGCATAGAAAAGGCCTACGCGCCACGGGAAGGCTGTGATCGTGTGGGATACGGTGTAGCGTATAGCTGTGCCACGTGTTTGAGAACAATTGATGTTTAAGCTTCTTTGAAAGTTTCACAGAAAATTTACAGAGAATAATGGATATTTAGATTGGTCCCGTTTGTTAGCCATAATTAAGTCTGTATTTATCTTTCTTATTAGTGAAATAAGTATGAAGGGTATTCATTTGTATTACATCGTATGATATATAGTTGTACATATATATGTTATTAATAGATACTCGCTCCGTCCACCAATAGATGACCCATTTGAAAACGACATGGGTTTTAAGAAATGTAAGGTAATGTGAGTGAAAAAAGTTAGTGGAATGTAGGTCCCACTTTTATATATTAGTTTTATAATTGAATGTGAGTGGAATGAGTTAGTCGATTGTGGGACCTACTTATCAAAAATAGTAACAAGCAAATGAGACATATAATGACAGACATATTGAAATGGCAAAATGAGACTTTTAATGACGGACGGAGGGAGTACAAGATAGTAATTATTTTATTCATGTAAACAAAACAAAATATTAGATTTTGATAATTGTTATGACGCTTAGCAAAGATGTGATATATGTACACTAAATTAATAAACTACAAAAGGTTAGTCAAAAAAATCTTTTGATATTTCAAAAAAAAAGTATAACTTGACAATGGTTATTTCATTATAGTCGTATAATCGTAGTAGAACTAAAGATCTCTTATAATGCCTCTAGAATAGGTCCAATAGGATATGGAAATTTCAAGGCAATTTGACTGCTCAAAAGTCTTGGATACTTTGATAGTTATTTTGGCGGTGCTTCTTTTTCTTTTTCGAAAATAAAGATTTTACCAAGACTTAGAGCTGAAATTTGACAATAATTTTGCAATTATAGTATGTATTAATGTATAGTTGGTAAACATTGATAAAATATGACATCAGATATATACGAGTTGTCATTGATTTTTTAATACATGGTGGTAACGTGTGTACTCCTCATTTTACAATTTCAAATAGTAATTCGTTTGCAGGTTAGATTCCGAAATTCATGAAATAAATAGAATTTAAGAATATTATGGGCATGACACATCGGTGTGCTCAACTTGTTAAGTAGTATTGAGCACGCTGCTGCAGCCTTTGATCACGGGTTCGTCAATACGCCAGAGCATGCTTGAGCATGCGGTCACACGATACACACTCAGCTGATCATAGCGCATTTCTTAATTTTATTTTTTAATTTAAAAATCGGAATTAAAAAAAAATCCAATGGCACTCTCTAACAACAAGCTCCCTTCTTTTTTTTTATATATATCATTATCATTATATGTATGAAAGCATTGATTTTTCCTGTTCCACATCTGTGGTTCTATTCTATTCCTGTTCCATACGCAAGACTTGCCGATGTTCACACGAAAATACTAATATTCCTGAGTCATTTTGTCTAGAAGTAGAAATAATCTTGGTCATGTTTTGTTCTCTTTTCTCTATTGATAGGGTTAAATTAAATGTTATCTGCTTTCAAGATAACATCCTTTTCTCTATTGACGTTTTCTCTGCGTTTGTTTTTTAACCCGACCCTTAAGAAGTGCTTGATGTGATGGAATGAAATGGAAGTTCATTTTATCATACTAAACACTTCATTTTCTCATATAAAGCACATTCCACTCCTAATTTCTACTCATTAACAATTATCTGAGTAATTTGAACAATTATCAACAATTAATTGTAAACTATATTTCTTCTTGATATCTAAAAAGTTTCATATGTGAGTTCCAATAAAAAATAGTATTTATCAATTAAATTTACTACCTAATCTAGAGAATAAAAAAGTAAAATACATACTTTTAGTCCTAAATTGATAGTTTTCGTATTTCAACTCTAGTTAACCTATATTTTTCAAGCTATAGATACAATCCTTTTTTTTAATCTAATTTTCATCGACATATTATCCTTTAATTTTAAAATTTTAATTTCATCATTGATTCAAACTCATCGTCGTTCAAATAACAAAAACTAAAATACGTTTACTTTTTCTGCAATGAAAGACATAGAATTTATTCAAGCGACATCTCTTGTTACAATATCTCTAAGCCAATTAAAGAAACCATCGGTGCAACAAAAGGACCGTGAACAAGATCTAACAAACATGCTAGATTATGGGCGGCTCTATTGGCCAAAATATGTCTAGTAACAACAATATGCCATTCATAATACCTGCTACATGTATATCATTTTATAAATCAAAATTTAAACATACATTATAATAATAAATTAAAAATTATTATAATATATTAGGGATAACATACATATATGTATTATATAACGGTAATTATCACTTCTTCTCTTCTGGGTTATTAAAATCTTTGTGATGATTACTATCACACTAATTTTGTTTTTGACAAAATTAATCGCACTAGTTTTAAAATAAATCTGTAATTAGTTATTAGATTTGTAATTGTGTTTAGGGCTTCCTTATAAAAGCTTATCTAATTAGTTAATTATATAATCTAAAAAAAGGATTATATATGAGTGCATTTAGTGGCGCCCAGAAAGAAAATCGTATATATTTATTTGATCACAAATCATCATAATCATAAAAACTACCTGAGTATAGAAATTCAAGAAGTAACTACAATGCTCTGATTTCATACTAGGGAACTTCCAATTCTTCGTCATATGATATATTACACAATCAATTTTCATTTCTTTTTTTGAATTCTACACTTTGATGGCTGGATTGGAAGAGCTGAAGAAGAAGCTCGTGCCACTCTTTGATGCAGAGAAAGGGTTCCCATCTGGGTCATCAATCGACCCCTCCGACTCTTACATGGTAAAAATCACTTCTTTATTATCCAATTCTTTTCATGATTCTGGACATATTTCTCTATCAATTCACATGCCAATTACCACATTCGTTTCTTGAAACTTTTGCACTTAATTTTGTGGAGCAGTTATCAGATGCTGGAACAGTGAATCTACTGAGCAAATCATATCATATCTACAACATCAATGAGCTGGGACTGCAGAAATGCAGCTCATCTTCTTCTCCTTCTGCATTTTTTGATGATGGGGAAAAAACATATAGGTGTGCTTCTCATGAGATGAGGGTATTTGGGTCCATTGGCAGCGGAGCCAGCAGTGTTGTGCAAAGGGCAATTCATATCCCCAATCACCGGATTATTGCCCTAAAGAAGATTAATATTTTTTAGTAGGTGTTTGTTTGATTGTGGTGTAGCCTGAGATTTGTGCAGAAGGTTTGATCAAGGAATTGTTTAGTCGTTTCTCAGTGATTGTTGGTGATTATGTGTTAAACTGTCATTGTGGATCTTTGGCTGATATCCTTCGTATACGCAAGATTATACCAGAACCAGTTCTTTCCATCATGGTGCAGAAACTCTTGCTTGTAAGCGGTTTCTTCAGTTTCAGTTTCACCTTATGATCAGAGTACTAGTTATCTTGATTTTCACAACTTTTCTTTCTATTTGAAGGGACTGAGTTACTTGCATGGACTTAGGCACTTGGTTCATAGAGATATTAAACCTGCAAATTTGCTTGTAAATCTCAAAGGGGAGCCAAAGATCACAGATTTTGGTATAAGTGCTGGCTTAGAGGATTCAATGGCCATGGTTAGTGATAGTAAATTAACCATGTACGATAATTAGTATGACACTATCACAAACTTGTAGATTTCTTGCTACTAACTACAATTTGCTCTTTCCAGTGTGCAACTTTTGTTGGAACTGTTACATACATGTCTCCCGAGAGAATTCGAAATGAAAATTACTCGTACCCTGCTGATATTTGGAGCCTTGGGCTTGCGCTGTTCGAATGTGCTATTGGTGAATTTCCTTACATTGCTAATGAAGGACCGGTTAACCTTATGATGCAGGTACGCATTGACTAGAAAGTGCCTTTGTTGGCAGCATACTCAAATTTTAATTTTCTATTCATTTTGCTGCTATCATGCACGAAGGCAGTTGCTTTTTTGATATTCAGATTCCCTTTTACTGTGACTAAAGATCACGAGTACCTAATGTCTTTTGAATAGTGAGAATAATATGAAAAGAATAGACCATGGATCTCCATCATGCTTTCTTATCGTTTCTGGAATGACCTTTTACATAGTCTAAAAATGTTTATTAGCTGCATTAGTCATGATGAAATGGATTAAGTCAATAAAAAGTAAATTCCCGGTTTTGATATCATACTGACTGATATGTCATTATGAATGTCTTTGTCTACAATGTCGATTGGCATTTGAAGATTTTGGACGATCCATCTCCTTCACTTCTGGATAAGAGTTTTTCTCCAGAGTTTTGTTCATTTATTGATGCTTGCCTTGAGAAAGATCCAGTGGCAAGGCCAACTGCTGAGAAGGTGAGCACGAGAAGGTTCTGTTTCTTTGTTGTATGAAGTAAAATTACTTGGTACAGGTTTGAGTGTGCAGTTGATAGGGTTACAACATTGATGGTTCATATGTAAGAGCAAGATTATATGAGCTTTGTGATGTCAATATATGATGATGTCACAATCACCATTCATTTCTAAATTCCAAATAAAAGAGAAAATTGGTTTCAAAATCACTTTGACTATGCCAATATAACTGGGTATGGACTTAGCTTGATTGATATCTTTGTTTGCTCTATATGTATGATATGGTTGAGAAGATGTTTGGATGGATAAAATTAGATTATGTCATGATATAATGAGGAATATGTTTCAAAGGATAAGGTTAGATTGCACAGTGCATTTCTCTATGTCAAACTGATGAAACAATTACATAATGGAAGAAGGGCTAATTAAGCAGTAAATTTTCGGACTCTTGTCTCATGAATATCTTTAATCTTTATTTTCCCCCATTTTAACATTTTTGCGCGTTCTGCAGCTACTTTCACATCCTTTTGCCACAAAGTACGAGGAGGCTGGAATCGACTTGGAAGCTTTCGTCCAAAGTATATTTGACCCAACACAGAGGATGAAGGATCTCGCAGATGTGAGTTAATATGTCCGACTGCTATTTCTATATCATGACAAATAAAGAATAATATAAATTTGTAAAAACTTTGTAACTGCATCTGACGTTTTCCTAAATGACTTGTGTGCCTTAATCAGATGCTGGTAATACACTATTACTTACTTTTCGACGGATCTGATGATCTTTGGCATCACATGAAGACTTTATATGAAGGGCATTCAGTTTTCAGGTACTGAACATTTTGGTTACTTTTTCTATGTTGTATAAAATAATTATCCAATATTTTCTGAAATTACTAGTCAGGAGCAACAGAGTGACTTTATTTTTGGAGAATAATCAAAAACCTTGTTGACAAACTAATAAAAAAACAAAGAAAAAGTTGACCTCAGGATCTCCTCCATGCCCGTAGGATTTCTCCCTTAATCCTCCCTAAGATCAAACGCTCTGCCCAACGTAAAGCTGCTTTTCATCGAATATCCCTTCTTCAGTATTGTGGTTTTGTACATTCAACCATTTAAATGAGGTTTGAGCCCTTTCCAAGTTGCTTATGAACATCATGATTTGCAGTTTTTGTGAGAAGGAATCTGTCGGCCCAGATGATATCTTTGCAACCTTGTCAAATATTTGTACGACACTGGCAGGTAAATGGCCACCTCAGAAGCTTGTGCATGTCGTGGAGAAACTTCAGTGCCGTGCTCATGGCCAAAACGGAATAGCTATCCGTGTCTCGGGGTCGTATATTGTTGGGAACCAGTTCTTGATATGTGCAGATGGTTTACAAGTAGAGGGTCTGCCAAATTTTAGAGAACTATCAATCGACATACCTAGGAAGCGTATGGGGACATTCCGGGAGCAGTTCACTCTAGAGAGGTCGAGCTATCTAGGTCGCTACTTCATCGCCGAACAGGAGCTCTACATTAATAATATCAAACTGCGAATTTGAATTGTTGTTACGGTCAGTTTCCCTCTCTCTAAACAAGTTTTTCAACTGATACATTCCTGCTCTGTTACACTCAGCAACTTTGTCTTGTATCTATTTATCAACACCAGCTAACCGAGGAAGGGTATTTTGGTCACGTTTGAATCTGATGATCGTTGACACTCTCGACGTAGTCTTGCCTGTGTTCAAGGTTTAGTATAAATGACAGTCCAGAGCTGACAGACGTGCACTTATCTTCAATATTTTTGGCTTTCCCTTTTTAACTCTGTTGTATCAATAGTTAGAGGTCATAGAGTAATCATTTAACAAGACCATTCTTTTTTCTTTTTTCGTTACATTATTTATCAAGGGAAAAGCCAAGAATTGAGGTTGTTACCTCTCTTTTGCATATAATTTGAAACAAGCTTGCAAGATAAAAGTATTATCTCCTTATTTTGTGCCAACTGGAAAATTGATGCTACACAAGCAACAGGTTGATGAAACATAGCCAATCATCACTTGAGTTAGAGGTTAAATAAATTCTTGGATTCATAAAAACAACGACATTTGCAAGGAGATTCATATTCAGACTTAGATTTCACTTCTCTCATATAATAAGAATTTACATAGCTTCTGCTGGAGATTCGTCCCACAAACATAGTAGTAAAACTTTGGGTTAAAAGAGCTAATGTATATATAAGCGACAGGCACTGAATGTTAGTAGAGAAAATCCAAAGAATTTGCAGGGGATTTGGGAATGAAATATATTACTACAAGGTTTCCTTACACCCTAAATTAGCTACCTACAACACGACACAGATCTGCCATAAAAAGCGATCATGCATCTGCAAGGGGCATCTCATAGTGTCGTCCCAAACGTTTAGCACTTCCGTCTTCAAAGAGTGCCTGCAACAGTTCATACTTGTTGTATTGTGCTTTCAATATCTCACTTTGCTGGTTTGCAAGTTTCTCTTCCTCTGCTCGTTGTTGCTACATCAACAAAATAAAACTTGCTATATTATTTCATAAAGAAAGTTGAACTCGTAAAGGTATCAAAGTTAATTACCTCGAGCACTGCTGCTGTTTCTGCAGCATGTCTTCTCACCGCAGCCTTGAGTTTCTTTGCTACCACAAACTCAGGCTCCTTAGGATCCAACCAACGACAAATTATTTTACGTCCTGGCTTTCTGGGACGATCATCAAACATCTCCAGTCGAGCAGCAGATGCCCTGACAGGCCGTGGCATCCCTAATATCATGAAAGGGTATTTCCCCATCTCAGCAATGATAACTGTGGCCTGTTTTGGGTTGTCCATCTCCACAAGAGCAGCTTGTGGTGCGTTCTTAGGTTCAAGATAGATGGGGATGAACTGAACACTCTTCACATGCCCAAACTGATTGAAAGCAGTTCTCATCACAGATTCAGTTACTTGGGGTGCCAAGTTGTCCACATAAATTGTCCTTTTAACCTTCTCCAAGAATGAATTATACTCTTCTTCACATGAAGTGCCCATCAATCCCAAGATTTCTTGCTTTTTTTGCCTAAGAACCAGGAAAGAAGCATAATTATAAAAAAATATGTATAAAAAAAAACAACTTAAATAAAAAACCAGGGTAGCAGCAGGTGCAGAATTACGAGGAAACAAGTATGTTGCCCATTTCCAAAGGATCGAATCGAACAGCAAGACTTTCCAAGGTTCAAATTTTAAATCATAACCTCTCCCCAATCATCTAAATAACACCATAATCATTAACGAAAAACATAATGAAAGACTGAATTTTGATTTCAGGAAGAAAACAGCTCAAGTACCACGGTGATACCAAATACCGGCGTGAAACTTGAAGAACGATAGTCAGGAGCTACAATTGTTGAGCTCAAATCATACAGAAAATTGAATGCGCATAATTTTGTTGTGCATGTCCAAATTTGTGTTATTAAAGAAAAACCTAGACGAATCGAGAGAGGTACCTGGTTGATCAAGCAATGACACCGGTGGTTTGAAATCAATTTGGGAAGTTTAGGGTTTATCAGGAGTTAGTGATCTTGGGAACCGACACCGTCTTCCTGTCATCTGGGACAAAAAGTTATGGTTTGATTATTTTAAGATTCTTATTAATTTTTTTGTTAAATAAAAAATAAACAAACATAAAAATTTAAAAATTAGAAATCAAATTACTTTTTCAGAATAAAATTCTGTCAAGCAAATATATCCTAGTTTCCTTATTTTTAGAATTTTTATTATTGTTCTTGTTAGATAAATAATCGAAAAACATAATTCTTTTTAAAAAATCAGGAATCAAATTATTACTTTTCTTGTTAAATAAAAAATAGAACAAACACAGAAATTTTTAAAAATCAGAAATCAGAACTTTCCCAAACCACCAAACAAACTTTAGAATTCTTATTATTTTTCTTATTATATAAAAAATCAGAAATCTTATTACTTTGTCATAGCAGAATTCTGCTAAACAAATATATCATATGTTATAATGAATTCTAGACGTTACAATAATCAATATAAAAATATCCCATATTTATTTATATATTTATTTCCAAAACACTATTTTTGCTTTTAAGCTAATGCAAATGTTATTCCTAAAATTATTAGCAACGTCAGCAAAAGAAGGTCTTCAACTGAAGCATTTTTCAAAATTTCAATTTTCTAATTATTTTCTGACGTTTTAGTTAATGACTAGCGATTACTGATTCAATATAATTATTATGTAATCAGGTCATAGCTTTATCTATACTATATTGCACATTTACACTTGCTTACAACCTTGGCTTCATAGCGACGCAAAACCATACATTCCCAAAAATCGTATGTACATTGTAAAACGGGCACATTTACAAATACGTCTGAGGAAAAAAGAAGAAGAAAGAATATACAGCCAAAATCTGCTACTGCTTGTGAGCCAGAAAAAAAGCAAAAAGATAAAAAGGCTTCAGAGCCTAGCTGTGCTTTCTATATTTATAAAACCATGTGAAAAGTGGCTCAGACTTGAAAATGTATGACGCTTCTGTACAAACTACAGAAATGAGAGGGCCTTATTTCATCACAGCAACGCTGCCCATCCAGGAACATATGGCACAGTCGGTCGGGATCAGTGGCATCTTGTACAAGTTGTTGAACCTAGAGCAGAGCACCACAAGGAATTCACAGTATGTTAAGATGACCTTTTAAGAAACCAAACCATCTTCAATTCTACACTGTTGAACAGGTACCTGGCCAGGAACACTTCTCATTTCACCGTCTTCATATCCATCGAGCTTTTGTTTGACATGCAACAAGGCCCTTGCAGCATCTTTGTGCCTTCATATGCATCTTCTTCTGAACCTTCCAAGCTGGCATCTAAATTGTCATCTATGTCCTAGTAAGGGGAAATGAACCAACATCAGAAGCAATACATCCATATTTCAACATCCAAAAACTAGTGAGAGAAACTTCCTAACTAAATAATATAAGGGTGTGTTTGGTAGAATGGATTTGGAATAGAATTGTAATTGTAATTTTATAGAATTGAATTTGAAGTTATAGAATTCTAATTCAATTCCAAATCTTTTGTTTGGTAAAATTAAATAATTGATATAGAAT